>WAAB01016988.1:57479-124301 GCA_013389865.1 Piaya cayana | reverse complement strand
CAGATCATCTCCATGGCCTTCTCCAGACTCGCTCCAACAGATCTAAGTCTTCCTTGAGCTGAAGACTCCAGAACTGAAGTGAAAGGAAGAAAAACGACAGGTGTGAAGAAAAAAATCTTATTAAATCCAGAAGGGACAGAGAAGCATGACAAGTAAATTGTTTTAAAAGTGGGAGCTTTACGAACTGACCGTCTTACAATGGCTCCTCTGCCAGAAAAGGGCAATTGGTTGGGGGAAGCAGCTCATGGATTATGGTAAAAATATCCCGGAGAACAGCTGCTTCCCCCAATCCATGGCTGCGCTCATTAAAATCACCACTGAAAATAGGGAAGTGGCATCGAGTTGCACAAGCAACAGCAGTTCCCCCACCCTCGCTTCACCGAAGTTTGAGGAAGGAAATCGGGTCACAACCGCAAAGTCTGAAACACAACCCAACAAGCACCTTTTCTCGTTAGAGAAAAAATATTCCATTCTCCTTAGCTAAATCGTGTCTTTCTTAGCTAAACGGTCCTTACAACAAGTTTCACAAAGCCCAGTCGAGTGAAGCTCATTGTGCCCTGGCCACCACGACTCCACCTCTGGTTGCAGCAGCAGGAGGCAGCTGGGAGAAACCACAGCAGTAGGACGTAAGGAAAGTGCTTTGCTCTGCTCTCGTGACCGTGACAAACAGCCATTAGTCACCCCGCAAACCAGTCGAGGCATCCATAACTAATTCAGGAGATTATGAAAAGTGTCACTCCCCAAAGCTCTACTGTAACGCCATGCGAGAGGAGACTTTCAGGCATTGATAACTACATTCTGCTTTCAAACCGGACCCACTGCGAACACAGCTTGTGCCCTCCAAATCTTCCTCAGCTCCTGTTTTATCACCTCGACAGCTGCGGGGCTGTGACATTACAGTAGGCATTACAGGTCGCTACAGAACGGAGACAAAGGTCCTTGTTCCGGGGCGCCCAGACCTGAATGGATGCACAAAGACGAGGGAAGAAAACCGTGGTGACAGACAGGAATCCTGCACAAAGCCAACAGAGCAGGGCTTTAAAAACCATGGCACCACGCGGCCCCAGCAGATTGGGGATGGCAGCTCAAGGCCCAGTTTGGAGCATTTTAGGCGTGTGGGTAGCTGGGTGGAGCAGGCAGCAGCGGTGAGGATTGTCTCACACTGCTGGAAGAGGAGCTGCAGAGCCAGGGGATTTCACGGCTTGCACCAGGTGCTGGCAGCTCATCGGAGAACAGGGAGATCGGAGCTGGGTGCACCTGCAGGATGTTTTACACCAGAAAAAAATCATAGAATGGGTTGGGTTGGAGGGAACCTTAAAGCAGGGACACCTCCTACCAGATCACATTGCTCCAAGCCCCATCCAACCTGGCCTTGAACGCTTCCAGTGGGCAGCCACGACTTCCCTGCACCACCTGGAACACCTAATTAACAATTTACATACGCCATGGTTGAGCACGAAGGCACGTCACCTGCAGAACAACATATTCTTTCAAGAAGATAATTCCTGAGGTGTGCGCTCACTCACCCACATGCTAATTGCCTCTCAGGGCTGATCGCAGCTCCTACAGGAACGCTGCCAATGTGAAAGGAGTCAGGTACACAGATGGAAACTATAACAACAGGTAGATCCAAAGAGGACTGAATAAGCCTCTTCTAAAGGCTTTATGTAACACAACTTTCGGCTGAAAACATCTTTCTAGAGGAACTCAAACAAAACAAACCCTTCGCAGCAATGTTTTTCTTTGCAGATACAAACTGCAAAGATTTTCAGAGGAGGGAAAAAGAAATTTGTATCCAGCTCTGCTGCAATGTAGACCCAACACCTGATCCATGTGCTAAGGATAACCTCATAGAAAACCATTTCTCCCTAAGACCTCATCTCGTTTTCCCCTCTTTCAGCTTAAAATCATTCCCCCTTGACCTATCCCTGCACTCTCCGATCAAGAGCTTTCCTGGAACCCATTTCAATCAGGGAAACTGCTCTAAGGTCTCCTTGGAGCCTCCTTGTCTCCAGGCTGAAGAACCACAACTCTCTCAGACTGTCCTCGGGTGGGAGTTGCTCCAGTCCTCGGATCATGATTGTGATCAGGAGAATCGCTTGTCCCTTACCTGCTTCACTCTCCCTTAACTCCCCACTATGTTTGGGATGATCTCCATCACATCCAGCAGCACTTGCCCACCAGCAAGGACGCATCACTGGACTGAAGAGTTTAACTTGGGGTTCCCTCCCTGTGCACCCACTATTTTGCCTGGAATAAGGCTCGAAGATAACCAGCTCTAAAAGCCTGCGAGCTTCCAGCTTAACAGCAACATTCCGCACTGACACTCTGCTCCGTTCCAGTCATCCCGTCCAGAATAAGCAGGCAGGTTTCCAGTGGTTTTCCCTGGTGTGTACGGATTAGCTTGGCTCTTATCATCCACACGCCATAAAATGCAGCTTTTTAAAAATACATGGTTGGTTCTAATGGAGGCCACCTCTCTGCAGACCGAGCAACCTGTGGGAATTGCAATTTTCAGCAAGCCAGACGGTGGCTGCGGCTCTCGCTGGAGCATGGGAATGGCGAGTTCCTGGCAAAGCCCCTGCACATGTTGCACGCAAGAAAACAGGAAGTTCAGACAAAGCATTTCCACAGCCAGAAAAAGCGGCTGGGCTGCACCAGCCCCTGCTGCTGCTTCAGACTGGGCTCTGCGTGAAGCCCCGGGGGGCTGGAGGGTGCAGGGAGCACTGAGGGATGGAGGATCAAGGGGAAGGGAGAATGCGGGGAGCAAAGGGGGATGAAAGATGTGGGGAGCAAAGAGGGATGAAGGATGCAGGGAATCAAGAGGGATGGAAGATGTGATGAGTCAAGGGGGATGGAGGATGCAGGGAGCCCTGGGGGATGGAGGATGTGAGGAATCAAGGGGAAGGGAGGATGCAGGGAACCAAGAGGGATGGAAGATGTGAGGAATCAAGGGGGATGGAGGATGTGAGGAATCAAGGGGAAGGGAGAATGTGGGGAGCAAAGAGGGATGAAGGATGCAGGGAATCAAGAGGGATGGAAGATGTGATGAATCAAAGGGGATGGAGGATGCAGGGAGCCCCTGGGGGATGGAGGATGCGGGGAGCCCCTGGGGGATGGAGGATGCGGGGAGCCCCTGGGGGATGGAGGATGCGGGGAGCCCCTGGGGGATGGAGGATGCGGGGAGCCCCTGGGGGATGGAGGATGCGGGGAGCCCCTGGGGGATGGAGGATGCGGGGAGCCCCTGGGGGATGGAGGATGCGGGGAGCCCCTGGGGGATGGAGGATGCGGGGAGCCCCTGGGGGATGGAGGATGCGGGGAGCCCCTGGGGGATGGAGGATGCGGGGAGCCCCTGGGGGATGGAGGATGCGGGGAGCCCCTGGGGGATGGAGGATGCGGGGAGCCCCTGGGGGATGGAGGATGCGGGGAGCCCCTGGGGGATGGAGGATGCGGGGAGCCCCTGGGGGATGGAGGATGCGGGGAGCCACTGGGGGATGGAGGATGCGGGGAGCAAAGAGGGATGGAGGATGCGGGGAGCCCCAGGGGATGGAGGATGTGGGGATGATGTATGTGGGGAGCCCCTGTGGATGGAGGATGTGGGGAGCCAAAAGGGATGGAGGATGTGGGGAGCCAAAAGGGATGGAGGATGTGGGGAGCCCCTAGGAATAAAGGATGTGTGAAGCCAAGAGACGGAGGATGCCAGGAACCTCCAGGGATGGAGGAAACCAAGGTGGATGGTGAACGCAATGGACGACGCAAGGACTCGGGGGGAGGGAGGACGCAGGGAGCCCCTGTGGATGGAGGATGCAGCCCCCTGGCTCCTCGCACACTCCCTCCCAGGGGCTCCCGGAGGGTGGGGGGCAGTGCCGCGGGGATCGCGGGGCCGCGGCAGCGCAGGGGTTAAGCGCCGCGCACTTGCCGCGCCGCGACCCCGCCCCCGCCAATCAGCGCGCCGGCGGCCGGCGGCCGCGAGCGCTGCCATGACCATATATGGTAAAAAGCCGCGGCCGCCGCAGTGCCGCTGCGGAGGGAGCGGGCGCGCGCGCGCGGAGGCAGCGGGGCGGGCGGGGCCGCTCCCTCCTCCCTNAGGCACTTAGAAGGAGGAAAGGGGCATTTAAAAGGAATAAAAGACACTTAAAAGGAGGAAAAGGGCATGGAAAAGGAGGAAAAATGCACTTAAAGGAGGAAAAGGGCATGTAGAAGGAGGGAAAGGGCATTTAAAGGGAGGCAAATGGCATGTAAAAGGAGAAGAAAGGCATTTAAAAGGAGGAAAAGAGCATGTAAAAGGAGGGAAAAGGCACTTAGAAGGAGGAAAGGGGCATTTAAAAGGAATAAAAGACATTTAAAAGGAGGAAGAGGGGATGTAAAAGGAGGAAAAATGCACTTAAAAGGAGGAAAATGACATGTAAAAGGAGGAGAAGGCATTTAAAAGGAAGGAAAAGGCACTTAAAATCAGGGGGGAACTCCCTTTTGGGGATGATTTGGGCTCTCTGAAGCACAGGGTTGCAGATGGCCCAGCCACATGAGCAGGAATTCACAGTGACCCACACCACGCTGGGCTCCAGCGGTCACGATGCCTTTAAGTTATCGGATGGATGTTTTCCCTGCGGATTCCGGCAGCAGCAAGTGTGTGGTTAGGGCTAAATTTTAACATCGCGCCAAACCCTTAGTTTTTAAAATTGACCCTTTTTCCACCTTCTGAATACAACAGGGAGGATCCTGCAGTGGAGACTCTGAATTCCTCTGCTCCGGGGACTCAAAATATTCGGGTGCTGAAGGAACTGGAGGAACAATTTCATCAGCCAGGGCTATAAAAATAAATGAGGAACACAGGAACTGGGTAAAGCAACGCCAACAACGCAGTGTATTGCAAAAGAACGGGTCAGGCTGGGGGGTTCAGGAATGGAGCTGCTCCGGCCTCGCAGGAAACCTCATTATATCTGAATATTAATTAAGTAGCTGCGTTAGACAAGCCAGGAACATCGCTGAGGGCACAGAGGCAAGTACAGAGGAAGGCAGGAGGAATAAATAGATATGCATTAAAAAACCCTTACGAATGTAAGATATCACTTAAAAATGCAAAGGAATGCACTCGGAATTAGTGGGAATTCCTGCCAGGGTCAGAGAAAATATTAAGGAGGAGAAAGAAGGGTGCATATCTCCTGCCACCGGCATTTGATTGTGCTGTGATGCAACCCCGAGCGCAACCGCGCACCGTGTTGAGCAAGGGATTTCTAATCAAGATCTGTGCCATCGTGCATTGGCTTGGGCAAGAGCAGGACACGTTGCCCAGGGATGAGCACGAACCAGAACGCTTGCAAAGAAGGGCTGTTCAGAAGATGAGCAAAATGGAGATGGGGACCTACTTAAGGAGGGTAGGGGCTTGGCTCGCTGCGCTTAGCACCACCGAGAACTCGCTGCTCTGCTCCTGTAGCACATGGCTGTGTGGGATGCTGTGTTCAATTCTGGTCACTATTTCTAGAGATAAACAGGGCAGATCTTCAAGCTGACTGAGAAAAAAAAGGACAGGGCTGACGACAGCCTGAGGACATTTCAAGTGTGTAGTTAAGGGAAAGAAAAAGGAGTTGCTGGTGGAGCATCAGAAATAGAGATGAGAGGTCCGCTTTCCATAAAGGGTGGACAAAAGATGTTCTGTCATTTTTTCCATGCAGTATCAGGGGGCGACAGGAATTTATATCAGGCTGAGGCACTGCTCCCAGTGATTCGGCCCAGCTACTCTGCTCTGGTGAGACCACACCAAGAGCCCTGCATCCAGCTCTGGAGTCCTCAGCACAGGAAGGACATGGATCTCTTGGAGCAAGTCCAGAGGGGGCCACAAAAATGAGCAGAGGGCTGGAACATCTCCCCTGTGAAGAGAGGCTGAAAGAGTTGAGGTTGTTCAGCTTGGAGAAGAGAAGGCTCTGAGGAGACATTGTTGCAGCCTTTCAGTATTTAATTAGGCTGATAAAAATATGGAGAAAAACTTTTTAGCAGGGCCTGGAGCAACAAGAAAAGGGGTAGTGGTTTTAAACTAAAAGAGAGGATTATAGTAGATGCTAGGAAGACATTTTTCATGCTGAGGGTGGTGAGGCATGGGCACGGGCTGCCCAGAAAGGTGGTGGATGTCCCATCTCTGGAAAAGTTCAAAGTTGGATGGGGCTCTGAGCAACCTGATGGAGCCGAAGATGTCCCTGCTTCTGCATGGGGGTTGGACTGGATGATTAAAGAATAAAAGGGCTGGCGGCCTGGCCCAGTTGGGATGCCAGGGCCACCAGGCCTATGGAAAAGCCCTTCTCAGAGCCAGCTCACTCCTCTGCATCCATCTGATCCTGGGCTGCCAGGAGGGCTTTGGCTCAGGAGCATTCCTGAAGGAAGCGATGCTCACAGAGCTCTAAAAGCTGCGCCCTGACAGTGGAAAAACCTGACCACTGCAAAAACCTGACCGCTGCTATCATCAACAACGAGGCTTCATTAGGGGCATGATTCTATGTGGAAACTTCTGCCGTAAGGAACTGGCTCAGATTAGTCCAGCAAACCACTTATTTACTGTGTTTAATGTACGGGAAGCATCACGCTGATTACAGAGGCATTAAATGGATTCTTACACAGCGCTGCCGAGCAGCCTTTGTCACAACACAGCCCGGGCTCCGCAGCCTGCGCGTTACCCATAACCGAGTGCCGAAATGACAACAGAGCCGAGCACATCATCCTCCAAAAAGCACTTACCTTGTGCAGAGGTAGCACCAGGAAGGCTCCACCGCCACTGGCATCTACAATGATCGCAACAAATCGGGGGTTGACCGCACAAAAGGAGCTGTCCCAGGTCACGCGGGAGACGCGGATGTCGTCGTAACACTGGTCGTTTTTCACCGCTTGGCCAAAGACGTGCCGAAATTTGCTCTGTCGTACCACTCGCCTCATTGTGTCTGCAGAGAAGAGGAACATCAAAAGAAGATCAGTTACAGGTGCAGGGACCTTCTCTTCTCTTCTCTACCATCACCCCACAGAAATAGTTTCACCTACTACTCCTCCATCCTGCTTTAGACCTAAGTTCTCAGCCAGTTTTGCCCTTTTTTAAAAAATTCTAAATAAAGTTTCATGCTGTTTTGTACCAAACACAACTGAACTGCACTTCCAAGGGTGCTGTACAAAAGGAATTCACCAGTTAAGCATCAGTTTTCCCATTGTAAATGTGAAGTAAAGGAAGTTCCTAATCCGAAAGACAGTTTTTAGACAAGTCTCCACATACTTTCAGGGATAAATCTGGTCTTGGATAGAACTTGTTTACTTTCAAGTCAGACGGGGTCCAGAAGATGTAAATAAAAATGCAAGCTCTCAAAATCCGGTGTTCCTGTGAAGTGGTTCCACATGTTCTCTGGCTTCCATTTCTTTCTTTTAACTCCAAAATCTCACTAAAAAAATAATAAAATTGGTTTCCTAGGCAGAAAGAAGTAATGGAAACAACCTAATGACTCCAATTAACTTAGTGTGTCTGTAGTACTTTTCCTTCTCTTGAAAAAAAAATCACGTTCAAGAAAGCTTGTGTTAAAAGAGAGGGAAAGGGACTGGGGTGGAAAATTCCAACAACCAAGCCCTGGAAGAAGACATGGGCAGAACACAGCATCCCTGAAGCCCTGGAAGAAGACATGGACACAACATCGCATGTCAATTCCAAGCCTGGAAGCAAGAGATGGTGCTGCCCTCTGTGTATCCGACCTGTGGAGCCCTCACATCTGGAAAGGGCTTTTCCCATGTACAAGATGCAAATCGTATCCTGGGCTGCATCAAAAGAAGCCCGGCTAGCAGGGCAAGGGAGGAGATTCTGCCCTTCTGCTCTGCTCAGGTGAGACCTCACCAAGAGCCCTGCATCCAGCTCCGGAGTCCTCAGCAAAGGAAGGATACGGATCTGTTGGAGTGAGTCCAGAGGGGACCACAAAAACGATCAAAGGCCTGGAATATCTCCCCTGTGAAGTGAGGCTGAGAGTTGGGTTGTTCAGCTTGGAGAAGAGAAGGCTCTGAGGAGATCTTATTGCAGCCTTTCAGTACTTAAAGGAGAAAGATGGAGAAAAACTTGTTAGTGGGGCCTGTAGCAATAGGACAAGGGATGGTGGTTTTAAACTAAAAGAGAAGTTTAGACTAGATATTAGGAAGAAAATCTTTAAACTGAAGGTGGTGAAACATTGGCACAGGTTGCCCAGAGAGGTGGGAGATGCCCCATCCCGGGAAACATTCAAGGCCAGGTTGGATGGGGCTCTGAGCAACCTGTTGCAGTGGAAGGGGTCCCTGCTCGCTGCATGGAGGTTGGACTAGATGACCTTCATGGTTCCTTCCAACACAAATTGTTCTATGATTTTATGATATAAGACATTTTCTCCCTCAGTCAGGGCTTGCAGGAGAACGTGGAGCCCACATATAGCATCTTACTTTTACATATGAGAAAAATATTTCTGCCCTGCTCTCTAGGGAAAGCAAAAAATATATATATATTAAAAATATGAAAATAAGCAGGGTCTGCCTCCTGTCCTGCATCCCAGTAAGTCCCCAAGCACATGCAGAGGCTGGGAAAAACGGCTCAGCTTCATGGAGCTTCTTGCTTCAGCCCCACTAGGTTGATGCTCTGGAGCGAAAGCCTCCAAGCGCAGCTCCCTCCGCACAGGCTGTCTGCAGGAAAAGTGATAAAAGGGTGTACGGCTGTCGAACTGCAAAGGCTTTGCATGAAGACACAGCAGAAAAAAGACTTCAGCGTGATCACCGTTTTGTACTCTCGGAGGTTAAACAGAAAATTAACAGCAGCAAAAAAGCTGAATAACGAGAGGAAAGCGCTCATCAGAGCTGGGAAGGAAGCAGTCATGGAATATGTTCCTAGAGAAGAAAAAATGTTACATTAGCGTAACAGACAGCTCTGGAGTGAAATGCTCCAGTTTTGGGGTAGATAAGGAAAAAGAATCAGAGTGTTTGTTTTCTACCAGCTCCCCCTGAGCGCATCCAGCTGAAGCATTTGGGAGTTGGCACTGGCCATCGCCACAGTGACTTTGCCTGCAGGCTGGGCAGTTGCTGCAGAGGTGGCAGTGCCATCGGTGTCACAGGGTAAGAGCAGAGCCAGAGGGGTCACCCGCTGAGAGAGAAGCCTTGCCAGCTGCTCTGCAGACACCGATAACAAACGCACCCATTACGGGGTTATTTTTGTGATGGGGACGTCTGTCCCCCCGTGCGGGGTGGAGGTCCCTGACTCCCTCCAGTTGACCCAACCAGCTGGCAAAGGCTTTTGGCCACCTGAACTCCCCAGAGCGGTTGCCACCGGTGTGAAATGCTCTGCATTGATTTCCAGGCATTCCCTGCGGTTTCTCACAGTACCGTTTCTGTACTGATGGGCTCTTCAATCTCCCAAATCCGTGCTGTCATTTCAAAGCGAGAGAATGCCACAAACACCATTTAAGTTAAAAACAGGTGTAGGTTTAAAATGCAAAATTTGATGAACACTTAGGGTGTTAAATGTGTCCACATGACAAAAAGCTATATATAAATTATTGCCGATTACTGTCCTATTATAGACGAACTTAGGCTTCCCCGGTACTTAACATCAGTTAATAGAATTGCATAACGCATTTTCTGCCAACTCTTTCACCTCCAGCACAAACAAAAGGCCTGCTCCACGCTGAACACGCCCAGTGCAATGGGAAGTCATAAACCAGGAGCTGCTCCCCAGCTGGGCCCAGCAGGTAAGAGTGCAAAATCCAGTTCTTTCGCTCCTAATGCACAGCAACACCCTGAGAGCTCACGCTCAGCTCTGTAACCGGATGGAGGAGCTGAAGCCACAGGGCAGATAGTGCCTTTCGCAGAGTGGGACCATGAAATATCAGGAGCAAACCATTACACACGCAGGATGGATGATGAATCATCTAGCAGGTGATGACCCATTTTGAGGGGGGGGAATACAACTGCTCCGCCTGCAGTGTGATGCAGGGGTTTTGGTTTGTTTTCAGGCAGAGGAAGAGATGAAGTTATCCAAAATGGATGGGAGAAGCTGTGCCGAAGCAGATGGCCTGTGGTGCCCAGAGGTGGAGTCCTGCCAGCGCAGGCGGCCGGGCAGGCTCCCCAGGGATGCACGCGTGGCCTTCCTCAACGGTAAGAGTGGAAGAGGCAGGAGCACGGCTCCATCCAGGGCTACCCCGTTCCCTAGGCACACTCAGAGCACGATCCCAGCCAAACCCCACTGAATCACACACAAAGAAAAGGTGAATTCCAACTCAAAGGTCTCTGAAAGACAAGAAATGGAGCCGCCTGAGGCCCAATTAAGATACATCCTAAAAAAATGCAGTTCCACACCCAGTTACTAATTTATTCTACAGACTCATTCAGCAACCTGTCAGACATTTCCATCCCGAGAGAGCTCCTCCCAGCCATACGCTGCTCGGGCGCTGCTGCCCAGACTTCTGCATCCACAGCTTGGGTTCTGCCAAGTCCTGCAGCCAGCGCCCTGCAAGAGCAGCATCTCCTCCACCCTCCAAGCCACCTCCAGCACGTGAGGCGACACCAGGCCACCCTGAAGAAGCAGGGATGTTCTTGCAAAGCCCAACGTGCTGCAACACCACAGGAAGCGTGCAAACCACTCAGCCCTTTTCCTTCTGCAACCACACCTCGCAGGGCTTTTTTTTTTTTTGCAGCAAACCCTCACACGGGTGTATAACTCATCCAGGAAGGGGGAAAAGTCCTCTGCTTTGTGCAGTCATTTTTCATGCTGGTTCACCCACTGGCAATGTTCCCATCCCGCTGTGCATCAAGATTAAAATCTGATGGTTTAGAAGAAGGTAAAGCGAAGGTTTTTAACTTCCCTTGCTGAGTTAACGCGCAGCAAATTGCCTGGTGTCAACATATCATTTACCCAGGGGTTTGGCAATTACATCTGCTTTAGTGCCGGGGATGTGGATATGATAGCTAAGAAGGAGGATTATATGTATAGCTTGGATAATTGTATCTTCCCCTCGCTTGATCGATACCAAACCACCACCAAAAAAACGTGCTTATCTCAAATATCAGATACTGGGAGGTCTCCCACCCTTTTTGCTCTAATGGAAGGGAAACACCCTTTATCTATGGCGAAATGTTACTCCTTTCTTTCCTTCATCCTCACCATTTGATGTAAAGGGTAACTCTTTTTTGGTTTTCTATAAAGGATTATTTTTAAAAAATGCAAAGAATCAGATATATCTAAAAATATCCCGATTTGTTCCAAGCGGATCCGCTCAAGCACACCTTCGCTGCCCTCTTCCCCACCTACAGCTCCCAATCCTTAGCAGGAACTCTCTGATGAACACATGGTGAGCAGCCTCCAAGCCCTCATTTCCATAGCAAAGGGAGTGATTCTTGGCGTTGGATCACAGCCATTTTGATCTGGCTGCTCTCCAGAGAGAAGGGGGGGGGGGGGAGGAAACGCAGGCTCTAGTTATAAAGAGCAGCAAGTGGGGATCTTTGGAGCACACCAATGAAAACCAGCAGGTGAAAAACAAAATGGGGAGAGCTCGATCTGAGCACCACAAAAAAAAGTCACCTTCTCCCTACCCCAACCTCTAGTTAAAACTAGTGAAGAACATTCAGCATCCGCATTTGTTTCGCAGTGCAAAGGGTCTCCCCTCCTCCACCATCTGCAAGAAAACCACAGCAGAATTTGGTTGCCAAAGGTTCTCTGTGCAGGGCCACGAGGAGCCAGCAGTGCAGGCAGGAGCTCCCATGTTGGGTACTTAGAATCGCAGAATGGTTTGTGATGGAAGGGATCTCACAGCCCATCCAGTCCCACCCAGGGACACCTCCCACTGCATCAGGGGCTCCAAGCCCCATCCAACCTGGCCTTGAACCCCTCCAAGGATGGAGCAGCCACCACTGCTGTGGGCAACCTCTGGCATTATCCAGCAAGACACCAGCATTCGGGATGACTCACCATAAGGAAAGGCTGACTCCGCTTCCGTCACACACGCAAAAGTGACCCGGGACCTTTGCAAACTGTCTTTGGAAATACCCGAGCGGGCACGAAAGCGCATCCATGGTCAGCGGGGTAGCGCTGGGGATTTACTCTTTGGAAGCAGACTTGGATTCTGAGTTTTAAAAAAGGAAGCCTAATTAGATCATTGTCTGCGCTGTTAAATCTTAGCTAAGGAGCTGGAACAATCTCCATACACTTGCTAGACAGGAAATATTTTCTTTTTGTTTTTATAAAGTACAAATTCGGAGGATTTAAAACCTCGCGACTGGGAGCTGAAAGGAGTTTTAAATGGTGCCAGAGTCACAGCCCTCAGCAAAATTAAAACAGAAGCATTCGACACCCTGCAAAGACCACTACAATAGAAGTGCTGACAGATCTACGGCTGCGCTGATCTCCTGGATCCCGCTCCGCGACACACAGCATCTTACACATCCTGGTGGGGACGCAGGAAAGAGCCCTCACAACTCTTCTTTTTACCCCCCGCAAATGTCAAGTGACTTCCAGCTGAACTTCACCAAACACTGAACTCCATTACCCGCTGTCTGTGCCCACCATCCAGCTCAGCCGCCGGCCTTTCTGTCAGCATCTAAATAGACTTTAGAAATGCAGGATGCCATCAGCACGCTAGCACAGGGATACTTTTCATTCCACGTCTTTCTGATCTCCCATCATGATGTGTCACAAGAGTTACCATGAGTTTGCCCATTTTCCTGTTTATAAAGGGTTTATCTGTCTCAGGAATCCAACAGCTGTATTTCTGTGGCTTCGGAGGGTTTTCAGCCTGCTTATGCAAGAGGAAACGCATCCTGCTAGGGAACACTTACAGGAAAACCCCCCACTAATGGCAAAATCCTGCTCAGCTCATGTGACTGTGATCCCTTCTGGAAAGGCAGACACTGGAAATAAAAGGCTAGCTCAATTCACAGGCAGGGTACTGTAAAAGAGGGGTGAGGAGATACAAATCCACTGGATAGGGAGATCAGCGCTTACAAACGAGCGATATTTGGGACTGGAAAGGCTCTGCTCTGAGTCAAAAGCATCAGGAGAAGTTGAAGCTGTTGATGGCGAGCCCCTGAACTCAGGATTAAAGCCTTACTGAAGAGATGCATCCACTTCAGTGGCAGCTTTGGAAGAAACATACAGTCTCTAATAACTATTAACAAATGAGAAGGTGGTAAGGAGGTAAAAAAGATCAAGATGGCATACAGGCAATGCCACCAGCATCAGTTATGAATGATGATTAGTGTCGGGGGCACTGCCCCATTTGTCATGGCGCTGAGTCTGGCAGGGAGAGGGGAGGAGGGCACGAGGAGCAACTGAGGGATCTGAATTTTTTTTTAGCCTGGAGAAGAGGAGGCTGAGGGACAACCTCATCGCTCTCTGCAGCTCACTGAAAGGAGGGTGGAACAAGGTGGGTGTTGGTCTCTTCAACCAAGTGACAAGTGATAGGATGAGAGGAAACGGCTTCAAGTTGAGCCAGGGGAGGTTTAGATTGGATGTTAGGAAAAATTTATTTACAAAAAGGGTTCTCGGGCACTGACAGAGGCTGCCCAGGGCAGTGGTGGAGTCCCCATCCCTGGAGGGGTTCAAAACCAGTGTAGTCATGGTACTTTGGGACATGGTTTGGCAGGCACGGTGGGGTTGGGCTGATGGCTGGACTGGATGAGCTTAGAGGTCTTTCCCAACCTTAATGGCTCAATGATTCTATGACAGTCCCACTGGTGAAACCACAGCATGAGACAGCCCATAGCCCAAGTGCCGGATGCAGGGGAAGCCCTGAGGTTCCTCAAATATGGAAGCACTGACTGTGCAGCCCAAGGCCTTTCTGAACACCTGAGAGGCTTAAGCCTCATCTGCAAAAGGGAGGAGTGCTCAGAGCTGAAAACTTCCTATAAAAAAATAGAAATTATGTTATAATCTGAAGCCAACAGTCAGGCCATGGATGTTTCAATCTGAGGCTTAAGTGCCCCCAGCATGGAAAAAACACCCTCACAGCAGGGCTGAGCCACATCTGTGGAACAGTTGGCCATCGTGGAGATAAGCACTAGAAAAAAGCCCACCAGGAATCCAGTAATTCACTTTTCAGAGCACTTTGAACATCATATGGTAGATAAGGTAAAAAGCTGCACATGGAACAGAGGATATAAGCACTCAGAGGTTTCAAAGCCATGAAGAGACCACCACCGCATCACACCTCCTGCTCCACGTGGCAAGGAGGACTCCATCCCACCGCTGTGGCCACCACTGCATCCCCAACCGAGCAAGGGGCTGGTGGAGCGGCGACTGGGCTAACCACTGCATGTGAAAAAGGGAACAGATATTACCCAGGTTATTTCCTAATCGCTCGCTTCTGGCATTTCTTAACTTCAGAGCACTTGGTTGTGCAACCTCCGTGGGTTCTCTGTAACCCATGCATGTGCACGGCGTGTTGCACACCAGCACAAACACACACAAGCGTGCTCGGGGACAGACACTGCCCTGTGCCTTGTCTACCTTGCACACACTTGTCAGATAAATAATTTACAGCTTTACCATGCTGCATAGGACAACAGCTTAGAACATCCAAGGAGACTCACTCATCTAGAAGAAACATCTGCCGGATCATTTTAAGGACAGCATTTCTGAGCACACCTTGGGCAGAGGAAGGAAAGCGAGACACATCCGTGGGGGAAGCAAGCAGGCAAGTGTTTGCTGCCGGCTCCACCAGTTGAGCCATGCAGATAGTAAGGATGTACTATCTACTAGTAAGGTGAAGACCACTCATTCTTTGAAACCAGATCAGCACAGACTGACAACCCCCAAAGGAACAACCCAGTCACCACAGGAGACCGAGCTGAGCACATGTCCTATGGTGATTTCAGGGGCATTAGAGCACAGGAGCTGCAAATTGCCACCACTGCCAGTGGTGAACCAGTGTGCCACCAGCGAAGGCTTCATCCCCCTCTCTCAAGCACGAAGGGAATCAATGAACCTCAGTCTCATGAGATTAAGTCTTGCAATACTTGGGCAAGGAAAGGGGGGAGAAAAAAAAAAATCACACGGCCACAAAAATTTCAACTCGCCCTGCGACTTCACCTGGCAGAAAAAAAGGGAACAACCACAACTGCCTTGATGCCGTCCTCTACTTTTAACCATAATGCTCTTCCCTCTCGGGTTTACCATTTCAAATCAATCCGTTTTCAGTCCATTGCTGACAGAATTTTTGTTTTCAGCTGTTCAGAGTTATTTAAACCCAGGGCGAACACTACTACAGATGGTCACAATTCCAAAATACATCATATTTGTGTACAGATTATTTTCAGTCTCTGGTTACTTTAGTCTAGGTTGAGCAAGACCCTGCCATCTGATTTCACTTCATTTTAAAGACAAAAAGCTGGAATATGAACTTAATACTGAAATTTCCAGCTGTTCTACTGCTGGCGGGATTCTATTTTGGGATGGGAACCTAAACCACAGACTACTAGGGAATTTGATTATATCTCAACTGGGGAGCCCAGCGAATTCAAAAACGTAACACAACCTAAACTTGAAATAAGCTGAAATTTCTGTTCGGGACAAAGTGCAAGGTGTTGGTTCTAATCTGTGGAATACTTGATATGACTCTGCTTTTCAGAGCTGTGCCCTGAAACAATCACACTTAAACAGTTATAATACAGAATCACGGAATGGTTTGGGCTGGAAGCAACCTTAAAGCCCATCCAGTTCTACCCTTGCCACGGGCAGGGACACCTCCCACTGGATCAGGGGCTCCAAGCCCCATCCAACCTGGCCCTTAACACCTCCAGGGATGGGGCAGCCACCCCTGCTCTGGGCAACCTAGGCCAGGGCATCACCACGCTCACAGAAAAAGCATTGCAGCCCAGGACAAAACCTCACAGAGGCAGGTAACTTGGGGAATAGAGGCCTAGGGTACCTGTGTTTTAAGCATCCCAGATGCCCAAGTGCATCTGCACTTCAGCTCCTGCTTTTGCTGCCGCTGGAGAGAGAGTTACACAGTTGGTGGGCACCAGATGAGCTTTACTGGGTAAGGAAAGGGGAACCTCGCACTGGAGGGACCAGACTCCCTCCTGTAGACACCGCTGCTCCAGCAGCTGAGCGCAGGTCACAGTCTTTCATACCCTCCCCTCCAAGAGCCTTCCTTCTCCTCCACTTTCTCCACTGGAATAAACACCAGAGATGCTTCTTTGCACACTGCACCCTCAACCACTGCCAAGAGGCTGAGCAATGCGCACTTCCAGAGCTGATCACCAGCCCTATGAACTCCAGCCAGAGACATTACACCAGCTGATGGAAGATGCTACTTACACCCCTGGGGACTGACAGCATCACCCCCCCAGTAAAAGCAGCACATGGCACACAGAGGAAAGCACCAGGGCTTCAGAACACACTGTGACCCCCAGGAAAACAGGAGACTGAGAGCACAATCCCCTGGGCAGAGCTGCAAGTCAGCAAGCTTGTTACAACAGCCCAGCGCCAGGATTCCAGTCAAGAGAAGTATGCAGATAAAATGCTTTCTCCACAGAGCTGACCTAGTTCTCTTATCAGTGCGACCGAGCTAACGAGGAAATATCAATCTGTTCAGAGCTGCTACCCCAATTTGCTGAATTCTTCTGCTCTCTTGAAGGTTACACGCAAGCCTCTTCCTGACCATATTCCTGAGACGCAGCACAAACTTTTTTTTATTTGTTAACCTCGTTTTGAGCAAAAGCTTAGTACCAGCCAAGGGGGGTGGTTAGAAACAGAGACAGAGCTCTTCCCCACCACAGCTTCATTAATTTCTCACCTTTCCCCGCTAACCAGCTGTGGCAAAAGTGTTTTTTTTCTAATATGACACATTGCTAACAGAGATGGGCTTAAAGTTCCTTTCCAACCAAACTATTCTACGATTCTATAATTTCCTATTCTACAAAAGACAAGAAGAGGTGCAGATATGAAGGGAATTTGATTAACATGGTATTTTCTAAGTTAAGCACATTTCCTGTTAAAATCCAGTGGCTCTAAGACATTACTGGAAACTTATACCTAACTGGTTCATTCCTTAAAAAAATAAAGACAAGATTTATCAAAGGGAGAAACCCCCAAAGGACTTGATAAACTCTTTTCTATTTCTCAATTAAAACACGCCATGGTACCCACAGGAAGAAACTATAAATGTTAAAGATGTTCTAAGGAGATAAACGGTCTTGTAGCTAAAAGGTCGCAGGTCCCTGTTCTTCAAGAGCACTACAGCTTGAGAACCACCACCAGGGAAGCAAGACCCTCAGAGAGAGCCCTCTGCTCCCAAGTTAGCTGGGACACAAATTCCTCACCGCTTCAAAATGAAGCAGAAAGAACAGATCAGCACAACGGAGGCTCAGGAACAAACCAGCCAAGTGTGAGTCAGACTGACCAAGCGAGGATGCAGCATTCTCCAGATGGCCCTGCCTGACCACAAAGGCTCCACTGGGCTGCCGGACGGAGCGTAAGATTCAGAACTGCCGAGAGACACCACTGCCCTGGGGGATGCAATCAGAGAGGAGCGGGACGGCCAAGAGTAATGGCACAGACGGACAAGCCCCAAAGGAACAAGCTAACACCACGGAGGAACAAGGTGAGCACACGCCCTGGGGCAAGTTCAGAGCCACAGCTGGCAGGATACCACAAAGCACTAAACTGGAGTGGCACTGCAGCCATGCACCGCTCTCGAGGTGTTTCCAGCCCTGTAAGGACAAACACGATGGACCAGAGACATGGGCAATATCATAGAATCCTCATGCTTAGGCTGGAGTTACAGCACAGACCAGTGTGGTCCATCACACTGCAACTTTGAAAGGAGATGCTCTACTCTGAAAAGTAACCGGATTATCTGGCATTCCCTCGGAAACACACCCAAACACACCAACACTTATGCCCAGCTTATCAACTCCAACTTCTCTAGCTGCTCATTAACACCCATCCAACAGCTGAGGCACTCAGGTTGCACTGCTTTTAATGTCCTCAAAATAAAATCAACCACGGTCAATTGTCAAAGACAAGGCAGCATATTTGGCATGGAAACATGGAACTGTTTGGGTCAGAAGGGACCTCAAAGCCCATCCAGTTCCACCTCCCCTGCCATGGGCAGGGACACCTTCCACTGGATCAGGTTGCTCCAAGCCTCATCCAGAAGGTTCAGCCTGGACAACACAAATGTGTTTCAGATTTTGATGCTGTACAAACAAGCTGCAAAATGAATCTCAAAAGCTCACAGTTGGAACCGGTGCGTATTTCTCCAGATTTCCATTCGCTATCCTGCCAGCTCTTCTGGCCAAGCAGCCTATAATTCCAAGAGTACCATTGTCATTCTGTCCCGTTGCCGTACCATGCAATTTGAAATCAGGACTGGGGGGAGGGAGGAAGGGACACGAGGAGGCTAAAACTCAAATCCAGACAGTTCAGTATGTTAACCTGACTTTAAATCCCTATTTTGTGGTACCAATTACAGCCCCTCAAACATCTGTTTTAGCCGAGGGTTCCAAGTTCAAACACATTTCCTCTGCCCTACAGATGTTCCTTGTCGCTGCTCCGTTTGGGGCCACCGCATGCCGTAGCCGAGAGGGCAGCAAGGTGGGGTCAGACCCCGAATGCAGCTCCGAGCACCTTTCTCACCTCTCCAGGCAGGCAATGAGATGCAAGATGACTTAGGGAAGCGTATTTAGCTTAGCAAGCAGCTTTAATAAACATCCCTGCTGCACTACGAAGAAATACTTCAGATGCAAGAAGGAAAACCAAGGAGAATCGTACCCCAATACACACTGATGGCTTGGGAAGGAGCCCGCAAGCTGGCTGCTCTCAGCTGGGGAACCTGTTTTTAGTAACAAGCATGAAGAAATACAGCCTGTGCTGGATGACCTTTAAGCTTTACTTACCTGTCAGCCTGACAGTCATGTTAGTGCACGTGCAGCCCACACTTCCAGCCCTCTGAGAGTCCCTCTGGCATTTAAAGCACTTCAGGAGGAGGCCAGCCAAAACAAGAAGGCTGCGTTACACCGAGAGCTGGTTTTCATGTGATCTTTCATAGTGCTTAAGAATTCCCCCTAGCAGAGCAGAAGATCAATGCATATTGAGCACAAAAAAGATAACCTTTACCCCTAAAGAAACATCAGGGAGCAAAGTGACGGGGATGGAGATAACACAAATGCACCCAAAGCCCCGTTTAACAGGACAGAGCGAGGCAGCCCACCTTGAAACCACAGCATCGTCAAACATCACACAGAATTTCAACAAACTGAGGCAGTGGATGGAAGAATGATGCAGGAAGGCACAAGGACACTCAGCTACAAGTGTTCCGTGCCTACACTTCACGCTGTGCTAAAGCAGAAGGGTGTATTGCTGAAGTATGTCTGGCAGCTCACGTCGAAGCTGGCTTGGGATTTTTTTCCTGCCTCGCAAACCGATCTCAGCAGATCCAAAAATTAAAATAAATCTTGAAAAAATACATATTCACTGAAAACTAAAAACTAAAAAATATATAATCCACCTTCTATTCTGAACAACACAGTTTTGTGCCTATTTACTCCAAACTCCAACACGCAGTATAATTAATAGCAGTAAGAAATTATTCATTGAAAAGCAGATCTGAGGGCTAAAGCACCTTCTGCATGAGGACAGGCTGAGAGTTGGGGTTGTTCAGCCTGGAGAAGTTCTGCCTGGAGACCTTAGAGTAGCTTCCAGCACTGAAAGGGGCTCCAGCCGTGTACCTGAGCAGAACGGTTAACCTTGCACTTCCAATTTGGAAATGAGGGTATCAGCCTGTTTCGCTGGGGGAACTGCAAGCGGCAACTGTAACGCTGACAGGCCTGGATGCGATAAAAAATGCCAAGTAAATGCCAACCATACACTCCAAGTCTGTTGGGTGCTCACAATTCCAGCATGAACTTACAAATTGTGAGGGGTTTATGTATTTAAAAAGAAAGGAGTGAGAGGGGGGAAGAAAAAAAAAGGCAATTTCAAGAGGTAATACTAGCGCCTTGCCCTCCAGCCTTTGCTGATGACTTTCTTCCATATCGAGTGATCATCTGCCCAGCGCTGCCAGTTTGACCAGCTCCCAGGGGACGCGGTGCTTACTCTGGCTTGAATTTGTTATTGCCTGCTAATCCCTGGTGGTGCTAATTATACCCATTATCGGTTCGTCTGACTGTGCCTGATGCATGTCTGATACCGAAACGTGCAGTAGGGCAGGATGTCAAGCCCCGGTCAGGCTGGCACTGGAAGCGGATGCCTCCAAGTGTGGTGTTTCAGTCCAGCAGGTTCAGACATTTCTGCCAGAGAAACAATGGATTGTCAAGGACTCCAGAACCCAGTCTCTATGGCAACTCTGTGCAGAACTCGGGAGGGGCGGAGGGAGAGGGAGGGGTCGTTCCCACATTTCTAAATACTCCAACCAGAGTGGGTTGGAGCCCGTTTTCCAGGGACTCTCCTTCCATCAGGAATTGCAGGTGAAATGTTATTGCCTAGAATCACAGAATCGCTACGTTAGAAAAGACCTTTGAGATTGAATCCAACCGTATCTGTCCACTACCAAACTAGATCCCTGAGCAGCTCATCTACCCGTCTTTTAAACACCTCCAGAGATGGTGACTCCACCACTGCCCTGGGCAGCCTCTGCCAGTGCCCGATAGGCACAGATGGATGCAGATGGTGCAGTTTTAGGCACACCATCCCCATCTACTTTTGCAGAATCCTTCTCAGGAATATTTGATAAGACTGCAGAAACGGTTACCTTAATATTCAGCTAAAAAGACTATATCTAGATTATATATATGCTTGCCCAGCCATACAGAGGGAGGACCTAGCCTTGAGCGTGGCTCAGCAATACTCCAGATGAAAGCTGTGACCACATCAGGCTGATCCTTAATCATTTTAAGTCAGACCCCACCACTGGTTTATTTCCACTGCTTTTTTTCAAATTCAATTATTAAAAGGGAAAACAAGGAAAACCTAATTACGATGGATGGAGAGGCCCTGCTCAATGTCAGAGTCGCTATGAGTGATCCAACCACATCCAGCTTCTCCCACTGAGAGCCAGACCTCAAGAGTCATTACATGCTCACTGCAAAAAGCACATTATATATCATTTATTGTTATCATCCACAAAATCTGGATTAAGACCAAGCAAATAACGTTAAAGAAACAGACTGATAGGGCTGAAGAAAAGCTATTGTCCTTTCTCTAATGCAGGTCGTATCAAACTCGGAAGAAATTCCACCTTGGTATCTAACTCAGAAGAAAAGCAAAGAGGAAAAACAGTCAGTTAGTCCAGGTTTTACTTCAGCACCTCCAAACCACAAAGACCTCATATATCAGGAGGCACCGTGAGAACATCAGCAGGTTGGCGGCCTCCGAAAGAACAACTGATATTTTTTTTCCCCTTAGGAGGCAGCAGCAGGTACCGTTTTCATCATTTCTCTGTCAAGTTCCTGCCCCACAGAGCAGGATTTTACAGCTTTTACGGTGTTCTGTCCCAAAAAGCCTCTTCCACTGCAAGAGGACTTTGTGACTTTTGATGAAGATGCCCGCTGAAAAGAGATTACACGCATCTTATTGGCACGGGAGAGGCGTAAAGTGAAATTATCCATGTGCCCAACAGTCACTTTCTACATTATAGCTGCATCGTTACCTCCACATCCAGCCACTAATTCTGCTCAAATTTGTATTCACTGCACAAACAGGAGCACATACAGCTCGGGGCTGGTGACACAACCTATTTCCTCTATTCAATGAGGAACCTCTCAAGATGATTTGCTCCTCTGAGAACCATCAGAGAATCCTCCAAGCGCAACACCAGCCCTGCTGGTGGGACCTCGAGGGCTCCTCGCTGCACCTCCAAGAAGCTGAGGAGCTCCCTGGTATTTCACCTACAAACACATATAAAGTCATGTACTGAATGATCATAACCTCAAAAAGAAACAAGATAATCCATTTTTAGTATAATCACTCACGGGGGGACAACCAGAACAAAGCAATCCAAACAGCAAAGAGAAGGAACAGGCCCAGTGACCGATTCCTCACTATACTGGCAACTCAGCACATCCAGAATAACCACTGCCAGGTTTTCCGTGCCACTTCAGCTCATCTAAACCTTTTCACCTTAGTTTAGCTGTGACATTCATCCCAGCAACACCAGCACCGCCTGCATACTGGGAGAAAGAAATACCAGTTCGCATCCTGCCAGCCCGAAGCCACCAACAATCTGGTTTTTCACACGCGGCTACATAACCAGTGTGGCTGTAGCCAAAGCCGTAAGCAGTTTCTAATCAGACTATTTTCAGAGTTAGCAACCAGAATATAAGCAGACCAAAAATATTAGGTGCAGGAGACTACAAGGACAGAACCTGAAGAGAATACAGACATTTAATTCCTGTTCGCGTGCCCCGTCAACGCTTAAACTGGGGCGCTTCAAATCCTCAGTGAGTTTCTGTTCCGACGCATCCTCAGAGAAGGGCTGAGATTATCACACAAAGGCTTCAGTAAAACAAAATGAAAACAAACAAACCGGTACTTTAAAAGTGAAGCGAAAATGTGGCTGTGAGTTTGCCTGAAAGGACATTCCTAGCCCTGGGAGTGGCGCGCCATGACCTCACCCAGCTGCACGCTCAGGCCAGGAAGTGTTTTGCTCATGTCTTCAAAATAGGAAGCTGGCACCCAAGCCGTGTTCCTCGGAATCGATAGCCAAATTAAAACCAATAGCCAATTCTTTCCCCATCACCAGGCAATGTCGTGCTTTAACGAGCCGTTTTATGAGGCTGTCGTTAAAGCCTAATATCAATCCCGAACGTGATGCGTGGAACGGTTACTGAGGGCAGCTCGCTCAGCGTCATTTGCTGCATCGCTCAGGAAAGCTGATATTTTACCCTTCTGTGCATTCCTTCCCATTGCCATTAAACTGAATCTCTGCCTTGCGCTTGGAGTGCATCCCAGAAGTGACAGATGCAATAAGCATGAAGATTTAACTTGAAAAAATCCAATGATGTTTGAAAAGGCAGCTCACTAGAAGACAGAGCGATGCCAACAGAGAACACAGAGACACACACACAAACGCTGATTAAGGCAATCTGTATAAAAGGCTACAAGTGACCATTGAAAAATTACTATTAGGAGGTCCTATATTAAAACAAACACAAAGCCGATGCTCTCTGACAGGTACCCGAGCGTGTCAGGTCTTTCTACGGCTACTGAAAACACTGCAAAAAAAACATACACAAAATAAACATGCACCGACTTTTATCACAACAGTATTTGATCTTCTACCTTTGTGTACACAGTCTTTGCAAACACGAAATTAACTGGAATAAAACATCTTGGTGAGTCCCCAGCCATCTGTTTTTCCCTTTGAGCAGAAAAGATGATTCAATGCTTGTTGTTCAAATGAAAATCGAATATATCCTCTCCCGCCTCACACGCGCAAGGTCCCTGCTGTTTCCTCTGCCCCTTTGCACACTCAGCACACACGAACACGCTTCTCGCAGGACGGACTGTGCCAGTTCACACCATTTTCCCACACTTGCAGCAGGCACGGAGCCTCTCTCCTGCATGCGGTGCCACAGAGAAAGAGCATAATGCCAGGTAATGTGGACAGAGCCTGGCCTACAATTAAACGAGAATCGCTATCAGTGAACTGAAAAACCAGCCTAGTGTGTTCAAAATGTCCCTCTTTCATTTTTCTAACACCTTCAGTGTGATTATACTAATCCACACACACATCTGCATGAACAAACTGAAGGGTTTGGGTTGGAAGGGACCCCAAAGCCCACCCAGGCCCTCCCCTGCCATGGGCAGGGACACCTCCCACTGCATCAGGGGCTCCAAGCCCCATCCAACCTGCCCTTGAACCCCTCCAGGGATGGGGCAGCCACCACTGCTCTGGGCAACCTTGGCCAGGGCCTCCCCACCCCCACAGCAAAATATTTCTCCTTAATATCTCATCTCAATCTCCCCTCTTGCAGCTTCAACCCATTCCCCCTCATCCTATCCCTGCACTCCCTGATCCAGAGCCCCTCCCCAGCTTTCCTGCAGCTCCTTTCAGCACTGGCAGCTGCTCTGAGGTCTCCCCGCAACCTTCTCTTCTCCAGGCTGAACAACCCCAACTCTCTCAGACACACTCAAACCAACCTTTACAGCACCAAAACTCTAGCTACTAAAACACCGACGCATATCACTTAACAATAAAACTGCACCAATCAGTTTTACTTTTGTTCCCAGTCGACTCTCGCTCCCTTTTATATTTTGTTGTTAAAACCTGTCTCCTGCGCAGCCCCAGCACCGTATTGTCCAGCCCCAGCATCGCATTATCCACTTCCAGCATCACATTATCCACTTCCAGCATCGCATTATCCACTTCCAGCATCACATTATCCACTTCCAGCATCACATTATCCAGCCTGGGGACCAGGACCCAGCGCTTGCGTCCCTGCTTTTCCGTGCACCATCACCTGCTGTCACACAGAGCACGGAGAAGCGGAAACCTTCGCATTCGGAATTCTGACACATCGCTATCAGGGTGTCACAGAGGTCCCTTCCAACCCAAACGAGTCATAGAATCACACACAATCCCTATAGGTAGGAAAAAGAACCTTTTGAGATCATCAAGCCCAACCGCACCTGTCGGCTACGAAACCATCTCCCTAAGCTTTTCATCCACCTATTTTTGTAGGAAACCACCTCCCTAAGCTTTTCATCCATCTATTTTTTACGAAACCATCTCCCTAAGCTTTTCAACCACCCATTTTTTATGAAACCATCTCCCTGAGCGCTTCATCCACCCAGTTTTTAAACCGATTTGGCTTTCTGGGGAGCAAACCAAAGCCCAGGGACGCGTCACCCAGCCCCGCACATCTCCGACCGGCCTCATTAGCATCATTAATTACAGCGATGACACCAACCCAGCCACCAGCGGCGGAGAGGGACGAAAATAAACCCCTAAAACCGGTTCTCTTTTGTCCTCTGCGGCTGGCAGAGCTCCGGGGGCGGCATCGGTGAGAGAAAGAAATAAGAGGGGGGGTGAAAAAAACGGGTGAGGGGGGGAAAAACCCACAAAAACCGATGCTGAACAAAAGAACAGACGTTTTTCTCGCTGCTTCGCTGGGATAAATCAGCTGGATGGGGTTTAAAGGCAGCTTGAGGTGGACGGAAAAGCTGCCCCCCCCCCCTCCGCCTCCTCCCCGCACCCCCGCGATCCGGACGCTGCCTAATAAGGAGGGAAGCGGGGGTGAAGCCTCCAGCCCTCCTCAACGAGGAGCCAGCCGGGTGGGTGGGTGGGTGGGTGGGTTCCCTTTTTCCTTTCTCCTCCCGCCTTTCCCCCCCGAAGCCCCACGCGCACCCGCGATCCCGAGCAGCCTCCCCCGCGTTCGCTCCCCTGCCCGGCGGAGCCGCCGCCGCTGCTGCTGCTGCCTCCGCCTCCTCCGCCGCCGCCGCCGCCCGACTGAAGCGCTGAGGGGCGGGCGATAGGCTCCGCCCTCCTTGGCCGCGCCCACTCGGTGGGCGCGGCCAAGGAAGGCGGAGCCTATCGCCCGCCCCGCCGCGTTGAGTGACAGCGCGCTCAGCCAATGGAAGCGCGGCATTGCCACTTAGCCACGCCCCTTCCCCCTGCGGGCTCCGCGCATGGAGCAGACCATCGAAGCCACGCCCCTCATCTTGATTGACAGCTCGCTCAGCCAATGGGAGCGAGCCCACTCTCGCCCCGCCCGCCATGAGCCCCCCCTCATGGACCTCGTCATGGTCCCCGTTGCCCTCAAGCATGGTGGGGTGGTCCTCACTGTCCTCTCCCAGCCACCCTCCGCTCTTGGAGGGAGAGAGCAGAGGGTGGGATTGAGCAAAAAATGAAGATTGCAAGGCTTAGGGAGGGCACAGCCTGGTGGATGTGGGTTGGAAAAGACCCACAGGATCACTGAGTCCAACCATTCCCATCAATCACTAAACCGTGTCCCTAAGCACCTCGTCCACCCGTCCCTTAACACCCTCCAGGGAAGGGGACTCAAACCCCTCCCTGGGCAGCCTCTATCAGTGCCCAGTGACCCTTTTCCATGAACATTTTTTCCTAATGTTCCAAGGGCTGGAGCATCTCCCATACGAGGACAGGCTGAGAGAGTTGGGGTTGTTCAGCCTGGAGAAGAGGAGGGTCCAGGGAGACCTCAGAGCAGCTTCCAGCACTGAAAGGGGCTGCAGGAAAGCTGGGGAGGGGCTCTGGATCAGGGAGTGCAGGGATAGGATAAGGGAAAATGGGTTGAAGCTGAAAGAGGGAAGATTGAGATGAGATACTGAGGAGAAATGTTTTGCTGTGAGGGTGAGGAGTCCCTGGCCCAGGTTGCCCAGAGCAGTGGTGGCTGCCCCATCCCTGGAGGGGTTCAAGGCCAGGTTGGATAGGGCTTGGAGCCCCTGATGCAGTGGGAGGTGTCCCTGCCCATGGCAGGGGTGGGTCTGGATGGGCTTTGAGGTCCCTTCCAACCCAAACCATTCTATGATTGCATAATCATCACCACTGTTCAAAGAAAAGGCTAAGAGTTATTAATACAGTAACAGTCATTAATACAGTGCACAGTAAGACGGTGAAAACCTGTGCAGCAAACACCTCCAGGCACACAAGGTAACAACACTCTCAAAGGCCGCATGTTTCTGTTCCTCCGGGGAACTCGAAGAGCGGATGCAAGATGCTGGAGCACATTGCTCGGGGTTTACCATACATGGCCAAAACCAAAAGCCACTGTAGCTTCCTTATACGTTTTGGCTGATATCTGCAAATTCGTTCACACGTGGTTAGGTGCTTAAGGGGCCTCGGTTTTTTTTCAGGGGAGCGCCACGCCCGTTAACTCCCTTTATAGCCCTTTTGAATTTGGAGAAGTGCGTGTGGCGGCAGTGAGCTGAGCCGAGAACCCTCCTCTTCCCCCACGAAACTTGTGATGGGGCTGTGAGCTACCTCCTGCTGAGTGATAGCTGGGTGTGAAAACATGCAGGGAGCCTGGTAGAGATGAATTTGTCATGGTCTGGCTGGTCTGACTGATTACAGCTGATGGCAACATCAGATGCCACAGGAGCTACAAATTAAACAAACAAATGGTGTCCAACATTTGTTAAACTTTGACACTCCTTTAAGCACTGATGCAGCAGGCAGAAAAGTCTCTCTCTTATGCACTGAGCAGCACCTTGATAAAAGCATTATACACCCAAAAAAATCAGGGTTGCACGCCCGCATCCCTGCCACGCACTGCCCGCGGCACCAATTACTGTGAAATTAATACCTTCCTTCTGAAAGCCAGCCCAGCACGCTTACTCTCCACCCTCCTCCTTCAAACACAATCTCACATTAAAGCTAAAAAAGAAGAAAACAAAAGAAGTTTGGCAGCCTGGCAGCAGACCTGCAGGTAATCTGTAGTTTAGTGGGTTTAGGTTTAGGTTGTGATTCATATTTTCCAGGTAGGTACGTGACTCGCTGAAGGTCACACAATGAGTCAGTGATAGAACTGAGTGTCTCGACTGCCAGTCCGCAGCCATTAATTAATTAAGAGTCTCAAACCTGTGCCTCAAAGCTTTATAGAGAGTTATTAATGCAAGCATCTAAAAGGGTACTTAAAAATATGCGTCTGTATAGCTCCTTCTAGCTCAAGACAGTGGCCAAGCTGGAGATGATATTTTAATCACGCGCCAGGCAATGCTCTACCAGGGCCTGAAAAACAACAGTGAAGGCAGCAGCACCCAGCGCTACCCGACAGCTTGGCGGAGAAACCAAGGAATATTTTTGGCATCTGTCTGTGAAGAGAGTGATGCACAGAAGACTGAAAGTGAAATTTGCCCTGAGAAGCCTAATCCTCTCCAAAACCACCACCTGGTTCACAAGGTTTGTTGCAGGGGTGGATGCTTCTGCTTATGCACTTGCTCTGCACAGTGCTGGAAGAGTCACTAAGGATGGACTCGGAAAAATACCTGTTGAATTTTCTCTAGCGTTGCCTTAAGCGTTTGGATGGAAACGCTCCAAAGATCTCTCACATCCTGACCTGGATTAATGAATCAGCTAGGCCGCAACAGCTCGCTGTGCGAGGCGACGAAGAAATGACAAGAATTTCAGGCTGAAGTCATAGAATCATACAATCATTCCGTGGGAAAAGACCTTTGAGATCTTCAAGTCCAACTGTACCTGCCCACGACAGTAAGGCAATGACAGAAGGAATGGCTGAGGTTTTACACGCGCTCTTTGGTTCCCCTGTAAACAGGAACCTTCATCACTTCAGCTGAAGCAAATCATCCTAACAGACAGTACTTCAATTATAACCAGAGTGATGTAAACCCAACAGCTTGTCACAATATGTCACAAATTCTAATTTTTCTGAGGGGAAATATCCTATTACCAAATTCTTGTAGCTACAGGGAACCACACAACAAAGTTTGTCCCTATATTTTATCAGCAACAACACGCCTGATTATTAAATTCTGCTGAAAAGACTCAGAGCGCATTCAAAGACCACATTCCACCAGCTTCATCCATCCCACATGCTTCACCCTCTGCTACATCGATGCACGACTGCTGCAGTCTATCTCACAGCCTTTATACGGAAGCAGCACGGTGTCTGCAGACTCCACCTCTGAAACTTATGTCAGCAGCTAAATTTAGCTTGCTTGCAAATAGGCATCAATTCCATCACTGCAATAAATCACGCTGGTTTGCTCCTGTGATGATCTCGACCCGCCTTATAAGCAATGTGCTTATAAGCCTTTCTTGCCAGGGAGGTGTTGTGAGTTAGAAAAGGTAAAGAAGGAAGCAGCAAAAAGTAAAAAAGGTTGTTTGTAAAGTGTAGAGTGCAGGTTCTTGCCATCTGCTTGGAGCCCCTGGTCCAGTGGGAGGTGTCCCTGCCCATGGCAGGGCTGGAACTGGATGGGCTTTAAGGTCCCTTCCAACCCAAACCATTCCTTGATTTTAAGACATATAAGACATTAAGAGGTAACCTTGAAGGAAATCACATTGCTTGCTGGAGGACTTTGCTAGGATCTGAGCAGTGCTCAGGCCAGGGACAGAAGCAAACACCTGAGGCTCTTTTTTCTATGATAAATGTTGATGGTTTCTTTGGCCACCAGTTGATTTTATGCCGCTTGGCTTGGAGTCTCTGAGCAATCTCAGACGGAGAGCGAACCCAGTCATTCAGAACCAGTCGAGTCATTTGAGGGATGACTTTGTCTTGAACATTTCAATTTGCTTAAATCCCCATTGCTAAATATATTCTGAATGAAGGAAAAACAGCTTATGGAGGGTTTAGAGAGCTCAGCAATTTAAAGTCCTGTTATTTTGCAGCTTAACTTCTAAGTCATGCAAAATACGCTGGACACGACATTTTGTGTTTGAGACCTCCGGTTTGCAGATATCCAAATTATACAACATTCGAAAGGCAATTGTGTCCGATATTTACCTCTATTTCTAGAAGCTGTTGGGTATTTTAGGATTATATCGGAAGCACTAAGTTCACACACACACACACAAGTAGCATGTTTTTATATCTTCCTCTGTCTCTCTCCTGGTTTAGAGACACAAGGATCAGATTGAGCATCACTGCTCCCCGTGACGTGATCTTACATTTCATTTAACGTTTTTGGAATTCGGTGCTTTTTTAATGCAGGGAAATCTGAACTGATTGCAGAGGAAAAAAATAAAAAAAAAAAAAAAAACCCAATCCCTTTCCTGTGCATGGAATAAGATTAGATTTAGTCTTTGTGCCTTGTTTTCTCGATGTCTGTTGGCACACATGGAATGGTGAGGAGAGCTCTCTTAAATTCTTACAAGCCTGGTTTTTAAGGGGCATTTCAGTGTTCATCAAATGTTGAGCAGCTGCCAAGACAGAATTGCACCAACAGCCACCACCCGACAGCTCTGGATTACAGCCGATCAATTCTTTGCTGGGATGGGATTCCGTGTGCTGCCCAGGGAAGCGTCGCCCTGTGCTGATCTGTTCCCCCGGATCCAGCAAAAAAAATGGAGAGAGAGAGGGAGAGCAAAATCCATTCGGTTTGGCCTTATTCAATCCTTGGCCAGAAAGGGGAGCTGTAGAATTATGGAATGAAGATAAGGAGAGCAATATGTTCAATCAGATTGTTAATAGAACAGCCGGGAAGGGAGAAGTGTCTGAGAGTGTATCCGAGCTTGTGGCCAAGGAGGAACATGTGGATCAAAGCGGAGGGTTAGGAGTCAGCATCCTTTAGTTTTATTCCCAGGTCTGCCCTGCCTCTCTGCGTGGCAGCGAGCGAGTCCCTGCACTGCTTCCAGCCCCAGTAAAATGGATTCAATCCCAAGCCCCCCTCCCCAAAGGGGACTGAAAATCCACTGCGGCGAGCGAGCACTCGCCCTGACATCACTTGGTGTGGATGGAAGCGGCTGGAGACCGAAAAGGGATAATAAGCGCACATTAGGTCAGGATGGCTATTAATAATTCATGCCACTGTTATTAATGATTTAAAATCCATTTCATAAAGCACATCTATCACCCCATACACACGCCGCCATGCACACCCCCTACCAACTCATCTATAGCTTCCACAGCTTTTACAGCACAAGGAGATCTCTAATTTCAAACTAGTCTATTTCCTCCTCTACTTTTCTTCTCCATCGTTGTACAGGATGGTGAAATACATTTTTCTTTCTGTTTTCCCACATTGATGACAAAGGGGAGGTGGTCCCACCGCCTAATTAAAATGTCTGGACACCAAATAAAAAAAGGAAGCAATTAGTTGCAACAGATGGGATTTTCTTTGTTGCTATCTCCGCTACACCAGATGATTAACTAGGAAGAGAGAGAGACAAGAAAGCAGAACACAAAAAGAAATGAAAAAAAAAAGTAAGATGTATTTTATTTACAACGTGAATATCCTGGGATCGACGCTTCCTATCGTTCTGGGTAGCAGAAAAGAAACAGCCAGTCACCACGTAATGAGCTGGGGCTTTTAGTGTTTGGTAGGAATGGTTGGACTCGATGATCCGATGGGTCTCTTCCAACCTGGTGATTCTATGATTCTATGATTCAGTAACGCGAGGTTTGGCGCTGTGACTCCCGGAGCACTCCGCGTTACAATTATCACATATCCTAGTCTCTCATTATTCAACCCATTTTGAATCCTTTTGCCATCTTGTTCTGTGTCTCTCCCTGCTGTCTAGGATTAAGCTGGAGCGAAGGTGCTGCAAAAATCCGAGGTGTAAGAAAGGAATTGTGTAACGCTAAAGACACGCGAGGCGCTTGTGTTCAGTTAGGCGGTGTGTGAGATTTGGGAGGATGCGTGTTCAGAAATAGATTTAAAAAGAGAAAACAGGCTGTGTCACGGATGTGGCAAAATGAGAAGCTCTTCCTGCTCTTCTTTATCATAGAATCATAGATTCACCAGGCTGGAAGAGACCCATCGGATCATTGAGTCCAACCGTTCCTATCAAACACTAAACCATGTTCCTCAGCACCTCATCTACCTGTGCCTTAAACACCTCCAGAGAAGGTTTTTATTGCGATATTTTCACAGTTCTGCGCTGAAATAGATCGTCTTGACCTTCCCCTCCCTACTTCTGAAGAACAAGTAGATAAACATCTGGTGAGTGATTTAGCTGTAGCCAGAATTGCCTTAGGGAGGGAAAAGGATTTCTTGCAGCCCCTTCTAACCCTGCTTCTGCTGTCAGCTCACCTACAGCATCCACCTGCTCCTTCGGTTTCCCCCCTCCAAAGGATGCTCGCCTCGCTGCTGCTGAAAGCATCCCTCCGTCTGCTCTGCCTGATGAACACGCACCGTATCAGCTGTACCGTTTAGTCAGACAAATCTCCCACTCGAGGAGCAGTGAGGAGGCTGCGTCGGTGCAGACACCCCGATAACGCCAGCGCTAACGCCGCTTCATCTGCGGAGCCTGAGTTTTTCAGACAGTTTTGCGGTGACAAACATTTCACAACCCTATTTCTTTACATCGTGAGAACGTGTCCCCGGCTGCTTCCTGAGAGGACAGGATCTATTTGTCATTGCTGCAGGCTTTTTGTTATCGCTGACACACACACACAGCGACTCTGTGGCAACGTTCACATTCTGACCTGGTTTCACGATTTCTGTGAATGAGAGCGATTGACAGCACAACGTACCGAGCACAGCGGGAGAATCACACCTAATTTTTAATTAAACCTGCGATTCAGTTCAAAGCTAGCGGAGGTTTCCTGTGCCTTTAACACATTTATTTTCCCTTATAAGGAAATCCACGGTCACAGATTGTCGCTGAACAGAAGATGCGAGTTAACCAGCGTGGGTCCGATATGTCCTTGCAGGACCCAAACTTCCAAACAAACACTCGTTTCTAATCTCTCCCTATTTCTGCATAGCTGCTCTTTTACCAAGAGCATTCTAACACAGTTCGTTTATCCACAGTTTTTTCAGTGGAAGGGTTCCCAAGCTGATGTCATTCTCCCCAAAGCCTTATTCAGTCAAGTCACAGTGCGGGAGAAAAGGAACCTAAAAGAAATCATGCCTCTTTTCTAAACGGACCTAAAATAAAATGCTCCTGGCTCACTCGGTGCCAGGAGAGACAAATAAGCACACGCGACAGTGGGAAGAAGCATCAGATGGGCACTTACTGCGCTGATCTAGTAATGAAAACCAGCGTAGGAGCACTGGATATTGCACTTATTTAAATTCAGGAGAGTCTTAGAAAGCAAGCCCCTTTCTCACAAAACAAGAAGCACTTTCACCAGGCTGCTGGTGGATGTGAGTCAACCCCTGGTTCAGGTCCTGCCTCGTTATGACCTCGACGTGCCCTAAGCGCATCCCGTCTGTCGCTTGGTTATGACAAGGCAGGTATCTTCCAAAAAAGCCTCACGGCTGCTGTGTTTCCACCTCCCTTCCCCACCCAAGCCTGAGCTGCAGCTCTGATCCCCCCCCCCGGCCCCCGCAGACGAGCGGCAGAGCCAGCCAGCCCTCGCACCTCACCTTTTCTGGCAACGCTGGGCGGTGGCGTTGCTGCCTTCCCCTCCGCCGGCTTGGGCTTTTCGAAGGTTTTCTTGGCGTCGGCAACTTTAAGCACTTTCTCATCCTCCTGACTCTTCCTCCCCTTCCGCTCGGGCTCCTCTGGGCCCCCTCCTCCCGCAGTCCTGCCTCCAGTTAGCTGCTCTGCTCCTGCAGCTGCCCACTGCTCCTTGGCAGGCTTCGACGCGTCGCCGCGGGGCTCCAGCAGCGCCTCTGTCATTGCCACCGTCTTGCTCATACTCAAAGCCAGGCTCTCTTTGCTGTGGGACCTGACAGGAGGGACCGGGGGGGTCTTCTTCGGGCTGTAGGAGTCGAGTATCCCTGCATCGGCTTCGCCTCCGAGCCATTCCATGCTCTCAAGGAGCTGGATGCTGCTCTGTCTCGAAAGCTTCCCAGTGTCTCTAGCCACTGAAGCATAATTTGCAACCGCAGAGACCGTTCTCTCGAGGCTCTTCGCTACCTGCTTGTCTGGCTCGGGCTTCCTGGCCGGATCCTCCTCGCCAGTCTGGCCATTCTGGCAGAGGTCCGGAGCGCCGTCAGGCTGGGGGACAAAGCTTGCTGTCTGCCTGAAGCTCTCAGCTGCCTTGCTGCTTTCTCTGGGGACGTAGGAAACAGATGTTGTTGCCTCCTGTTTGCTTTGCAAAATGTAATCCATGAGCACGGCATTTCGCTCAAAGCTATCTGACCTGATGGGGACGCTCGGCTTGTTGCCCTCCGAGGGAGAGTTCAGGGTCAGTTTATTCACTTGCCTGTTCTCGGCACTGCTTTCGGAGTCCGAACGGCTCAACTGCCTCCTCAGGACTCCTTGGAAAGCGTTGAGCCTGCTTAGGCTCGGACTTGACGCCTTCCCATCACCTGGGCAGCTCTCCTGCCTCGCAGGCACCTTGTACTCCGTCGCCTCCCATTCCTCTTCAGGTTCTGCTTCTGCTTCTGCGATCAAGCGCCTGTACTCGCTCTCCTCCAGCCTGTACACCACCGGCTTCACCGTCCTGCCCGTGCCCGCTCGCCCGTGCCCCACCTCCATTTCATACACCTTCGGAGGGGCTTCTCCCTCCTCCTCCCTGCTCCTGCTCCCTTTCCACATGGGATGGTCTTCCAAGCACGGGTCCCCTGCCAGTCCCCGCTGCCCTCTGTGCCCACTGCTCCGCATCTCGGATTTCTTGGCAGGGGCTCGCGTGTCACTCCCAGGGTCAGGAAGGTCCCTCCTCTCCCTCCTGCGCCCCAGGCCCTCCTGGAGCAGAGAACAATCCTCGCACGTCCCTGCGGAGGTTCCCCGGGAAGCAGCGCAGTCTCTCCCCCTCGCCTTACTTGCCTCATCCTGTAAATATCCACAGTACTGCCAGGTGGAGGCTTCCATGGCCGGGAGCTCGGTCACCGTAATTCCTGGTCCAAAACGCTTCCAAAGTGGCCAGTAAGGTTTCTTCCCACCTTGGGGCTCGGCAGACTTTCAGCACCGCCTTTCTCCTTCCTCCGCTACTGGGAGAGACGGAGGCAGTTTGGAAGCCTCCGTGCCTGGGTCATGTGAATCGGCGTTTTTTAGCCTCATGGCCAGCAGAGATGAAAATGCACGTTGGCGCGATGGAGCCCATCCTCTGCGGCAGGGCAGGAGGCTCCCTCCTGACACAACAGCTGTCAGAGTTGATGCTACGCTGCTCCCCTACCCAAATATATCCCACCTGAGTAACTGGAAAAGCACTTCCCAGCCTCTAACTCACTGGTCCATGGCACTTTAGAGGCAGGGCTCGCTATGCATCCGCATCGTTCTTCAGGGACTCTCCTCTTTCCCCCAACCTGCTGCACAAGCAACTCCCTCCAGTCCCGTGCAGCACCTCTCCCTGGCTTCCCTCCGATCTCGCTCCTTCCAGCCTGATTTACTGCCAGGTCATCTGCTGCAGCTCGCCTGGGCAGGATCACCTCCGTCAGCTCCTCCGTGGGATCCACGGGGAGCTTGGAAACCCGTCTCGGTGCCCCTGGGCCCCCCCCTCCCCGCCTCCCCTGCGCCCAGCGGACACGGAGCGTCTCCCCAGCGCTCCTTGCTTGGAAGCGGAGCGCAGCCTTGGTCTGCGTCCCAGCGTTTCGGGGAGAGATTCCGCCTGCACGGAGATGGATCGGCTGGAACCATCTGCGGGAATATGTTGTTGCTAAGGGAATTGCCGTAACATTCAAAAACCTCCCCGAGATAAACAAGAAGCCTGACGGCAGCCTCAGAAACGACTTTCCCTTAGGAGGCTCCAAAACACGACATCCAAAAATCCCTATTAACGCTCTGGGCATTTCTCTAAACAACGCTCTGAGCAGAAAGTTCCTCCCTTTTGGATGATTATTCTGCCAAACGGGCTCCTGTAAACTTTTCGGAAGGAGAGGGGGGAGCAGGAGAGCTGGAGGGCTCTAATCCATTTATACACAGGCGGGATGCTTGGCATTGCAGCGAGCCGAGGCGCCCGCCACCGCTCCCACCCAGCAGCTCTTCCCCAACGCTTTGCCTTTTATGGTGCACGAGGTGCCTGCCGGCCAAGATCGAAGCATCCCGAGGCAGGATGCGGGAAAACACCTAGACAGTCCCTAAAGAGACGCAGGCGGCCGCACAGCCTGCACGGGCACCTCGGCAGTGCCGGGAGATGCATCCCAGAGGAGGCTTATTTACCTCCAAGTCAGCCTGAAGAGTCTGCAAAGAGCCCCTGGCTACCTGCCCACCAGCCCCAGGTTAAAGCCATCCTGCTGACACCCCACGGGGCTGGAAAATCCTGCCGGGGCCTCATCTGGAGTCCCCAGGGACTCCGTCAGCCCTCTGAGCGTGGCGGATGCTCCCATGGGCTGTGTGGGTGATGTCTGGACCACAGTCTCTCACGCCACCGCCTCGTCCCCTGCTCCACGAGCCACCTCCGAGGGGAAGAAGCGAAGGATGACGTTTATCCCAGCCCTTATCAGCCCGGGAGTCAGCCAGGCCCACTGGCAGGGACGGTTTTTTATCAATGCACATGTCAGAGCTGCTCTGCAGTGAGACAAAACACCATTTGTTACCACTGGAAGGTTTAAATCCCCACTGAGGCGGCCCAAACCAAACACAACCACCTCCCAGCAGGCTCAGGGTCGGTGGCCGGGCTCCCGAGCATCCCTGCTGACTCCAGTCGTGGCAGGGGACCTCGCAGCACCAATCCTGCCAGGTAGCGAAACGCTGCAGCAAAATATTGCTGGCAGTCGCACAAGGGATGGATTTTAAAGCCCAGCCACTTCTCCATGGGTTAAACTCATCAGGCTCAGACACACTTAACTTGGCACAATGACCTGATCAATAATTTGGGTTTTTTTTTTCCACCTGAGCCACTGCCAAAGTCAAACACGTTGTAGGCTTCTCACAAAATTGATTTGGAGATCCCAGCTCGGCCTTTTTGGCTCGTCCGTCGTGCAGACTGCAGAGCCCGGGGCTGGTGAGGATGATGCGCGGCTGGGTCCGTGGACCTCGGCTTGCACTGCCTTCCCGCGAGCCGCTCCGTCTGACCCAGGAAAGTCTGACACAGCGGGAGCAACGCAGTTTCTGCTCCTGAACTGTCTGCATAAAAGGAAATGGCAGCTGCTGCAACATCGCCGCTGCTGCCCCATCCTTCAAAGCAGAGAGGAAGAGACTTTTAGGGAATATGCAACGGTCAGGGCAAGGGCTAAGGCTGGAGCAAGCCCAGCTGGCTCATGAGCTGCTCCCCAGCAGAGAATCTCCCCCGGATGAAGCGGCAGAGATGTTTCTGTTGATGCAAAACGCAGGTGTGTGCACATGCACAGAGGACCTGCCGTGGTGGGAGCCCCAAACAGCAGCATGTTTGCAATGGCTGGATGGGCAGGGAGCCCCACGACCCCTCCATCCACCGCAGCAACCAGCTGATCTCTCATCGGCAGTGCTGACTCTCAGCTCCTGCTTAGGAAAATATTTACTTTTCTAGCTCTTCAGAGGCCACTGTGGCTCTCCAGCCTTCACACGGCGTAAAAAGGCACGGAGACATCATCCCAGGGCTGTGAGCAGCTGGAGACCCACTGCTGGAGCAGCAGCTTCTCCTCATTGCTGCCCCGGGCTGCTGGTGGTGAAGCGCAGCAGCCGCCCTTTACATCCTTCTTGTGGCTTCTCCATTTGCATCACTTTGCTCACTAAAACCACCTCATTCACCTACCTAAACCTTGTCCTCCAACATCATCATTGAAAAATCTCATCAGCCCACACCCAACACGAAACTGGGAAGTGCTTGCAGGAAACCATCCTCTTCCATCACAGGCAAGGAACCGAGTCGGAGGATCCTCAAGGAGATTTGTCCCTTTCTGATCGCTTCTCAGTACCACTCGCTGGCTCCTCCGCTGAGCCAAGGGGCCTGGCTGGGCCCTGGGAGCTCCCCACCACCCTGGGACCAACCAGGAGGGCACATGCCACCAGCCTCCCATGAAGGCTTCATGCTTCAGCATCTATTTTCACCAGCGAGGCTATAAATAATCCCTCTGACGGTGGCTGGAGAGAACTTGTGTTGCTCCAGATGTTGCCTGGCTTTGCCATAGCAACGTCACAACAGGATGTAACGTTCAGCCTCAACAAGAACCGCGCCGTAAAGAACCAAATTTCTAATCATAACAAGAACAAAACAAGACACAAACTCACCGGCCGTCGCAGGGCACCCTCTGGCCATCACACAGTCTTGTCTTTTGGTGCCTCTGATGTGTAAATTCTTACATCAACTCTTGAGGTGCAAACCTCAGTCACGGTGAGGGGATCTCCATCCTTGGGAAGCCAAGATGAGCGGGGGGAGTGTTCTCTTGCGAATCAGCCAAGGGAAGCATGAATGAAGTGAGCTAACAGCAAACATCTGACCCCAAGAGAGGTGACGGACAGTCCGAAGAACCTCAACATGTGCTACAGCGAGGATGCTGTCGTCCCCTCACATCAGAGCAATTGTATGCAGGAGCCTCTGGGGCTCCCAGCTCAGCACAGAGCTTCCAGCTCCGCTGTGTCTCAGTGCTGGAGAGATTAACCCCCAGGGTGCACAAGCTGTACGCACGCACTTGCTCTCACTGTTTTCCTTTGCCTGTCATCCTGTAAGGTGGTCTGGGCAATTCTCAAAAGGTCTTGAAGCAAAGCCAAGTGCTTCGTGCTGGGGTGACTTGGCTAGGATCTCTGTCCCCTCACCAGGGGATGGGACACGAGCCCTGCTCTGTGTCGGATGCCCAGTTCCAGCTCCTGTCGCTGCAGGTCCCACTGTGGGTACCCACCCAGTTGCTGTGTCTGGAGGGAGAGCCACACACCCACTGGAGATCATCTCAGTTATAAGATGATCAAACCCCTCCCAAGCCCACCTCAGGGGGCCCAGGGCTCTGTCCCCCATCATTTGGAGCTTATTCTCTCACCTGATGAACTCCTGCCTGTGCGTGAATCCTTCCCACTGGATCAGGGGCTCCAAGCCCCATCCAACCTGCCCTTGAACCCCTCCGGGGATGGGGCAGCCAACCCTGCTCTGGGCAACCTGGGCCAGGGCCTCCTCACCCTCAAAACATCTCTCCTAAGATCTCATCTCAATCTCCCCTCACCCTATCCCTGCTGTCCTTGATCCAGAGCCCCTCCCCAGCTTTCCTGGAGCCCCTTTCAGCACTGGAAGCTGCTCTAAGGTCTCCTTGCAGCTTTCTCTTCTCCAGGCTCAACATCCCCAACTCAAATGAGCATCATGAAGCTCACAGGAAGGGCTGGTTCCTGCCCAGGTCCAGCTGAGCTGGAGGCAGTGAGAGGGGTGACAGACCAGCTGCCAACTCCAAACTAAATCAACCCCCCCCCCCGAAACCCCTAAAAAGCAAACATTTCTGGTGGGGGGTTAAGGACTCTTTGAGGCAATTGGTGAGTTGTGCCAAAGCTGGAGAGCACCCTCAGCCTGCGCTTTGCTGCCCTGCCAAGGTAAACACCGACTTGTTCCTCCCTGAAGCAGCTCTGAGAACGAGAAACATCCAGGCAGCAACAAGACTCCGCGCAGGCACCCGGGACCCATGCTCAGTTTGCCTTTAAAGGGAAAATTTGGTGAATGCCGGGCAGGGCTGGTCCCACCTCGGGAGGATCGTGGGGCGGCAGCGGCACCGGCTCTGGCCAGACGAGCTGCATCCCAGGATTTAGCTCCTCGGCTTCCACAGCGGGGATTTGCTCCTCAGAGGAGACCACAGAGGCCTGTGGGGACTGAAGAGCCCCTGTTGTTGCTGCGGGAGCTCCGAGCCCCTCTCTGGCTCAGGGCTCAGCCGCGTGCTCGGCCCGGCGAGGCGTTGCTCTCACACACGCGACTGTTCCTCTGCCAACAGCCGCTCGGTGCCAGGGAACGCGTGCCGAAAGGGGAGCAGCTTCTCCTTAAACCCAGCCTGGGGTCCCTGGAAAGATGCTAGGCAGAGAGTGACAGGCCTCAGCTTTATTCCTCCCTTCAGGAGTTAAGGATTTGCCTATTTCGTTCCCTTTTTCCCTTAAAAATCTTCATGTTTGGATGCGTTTCTGCAGCCCTCGCCATCCCAGCAGGGCAGCTGAACCACGTCCAGCGCTGCAGGGACACCGAGAGGGACAAAGGCATCTCCTGATCTGGCTTTTAGAGGTGTCAGAAAACAGCCAGAACCCAAAAACGGGGAACAGAGCCAGGACAGACAGGACGAGATAACCCACAGGGCAGGGGCCTGCGATGCTCGTTGCCTCCTCTTCTTTCCACCCCCTCTCATCCCAGTCTGTTCCCCATGCCGGTTTGATCCGCCCACCCCCTCCAAAAACGCTGCAAAGTTCAGTTGTAAAAGGAAAACAAACCGAAAAAACCTTTATTTTCCTCATGAGAAGCACATAAAATATACAGTACATTTTTACAAACCAAAGTAAAAAAAAAACCAAAAAACCAAAAAAACCAAAAAAACCAAAAGTGCATTCTGCGTCCCCTCCCGCCGACGTACAGTACAAAAAGATACCGCGGGCTTAAATATAAAACCAGGATCGAGAAATCCCGGGGAAATAAAAGGAACAGTTATCACAGAGTACAGCGACGCACTGGAACGGCTACACGTTACTCACCCGCCCCTCCTCTCCATCTCCATCATCTCCATCTCCATCTCCATCTCCATTTCCCCAATCGAGAGCACACGATGGGGGACATGGGGCACGACCGAGCCCGACAGCGTCGTGGAGAGGACAGCCAGGAGGAGAAGCTCTTGCTATCACAGACCCACAACGCTTAGACTGGAAATAATAAGGTGCCGGTTTTGTGCATTTTGGGGTTCCTGGCAGAACGGGGCTGGGTTTGGATTCCCACCAGTGGGACGTCTCCCCCCGTCTGGGTCTCTGCAGGGATGCATAGATAAACGGGGGCGCCGGGAGCCGGCACGGCCACATCCCAGCACAGCCCTTCGGGTTTGCCGTGTGCCGGGATGCGGTGAGCAGCACCGAGCTCAACGGGACCAGCCAAGTTGATGCACACAAGCAGCAACGGTCTCGCTGCCACCAGAAACCCCAAAAAGCACCAAAAAAAGAGAAATGAACAGCAACCAGCAGAGTGGAACAGCTCAGCATAAATACACAGTATTTGTAAACTATTATTAAGGCACTCAATTGTAAAAGAACAATTACAACACGGGGGGGGGGGGGGGAGAGGAAAACCACATCTACCTTCTCATGCAACGAACCTAACGAAGTCTGTGAGCACGGGTTTGGCTACGAAACCCTTCAAAATGGCACACGGGTGCTTCTAGCGCACGTTGGCTTCAAGATCAACTCCCATAAACTGTGCCTGCAGCCCAAAAAATGCATCGCGACAGAGCCCCGAGCTCAATGAGCGGGGCTGGTCCAGCGAGAACTGAGCCCGAGCGAGCGGCAGGGACAAGGGGGGTGAGGGCCGAGCTGCACCCCGGGAACACAGGGGCTCGTATCGCAGCAGAACTCTGCAGGCGCTCAAGAAAACAGGAAGGAAAAGTCCGCATTTCTTTGCATCCGCTAACAGAATCTCTCTGAATTTATTAAAATCTGAGCCCTCCTCGAGTTCTTCCCGTGGCCGGGCAGTGACGGGAAAGGTCTGCGGCGCTGGAAAGGTGCTGAGGTAACACAAGGTGGAAGAAAAGAACTGTGCGAACAGCCCTTGCAAGCAGAGGTTGCGGATCAAACCGTGCCAGGATCAACCCTGAGCACAGCCTCGCGCGTGGCAGAGGTGGGCGAGAGCATCAAACAACCCCCCAGAGCCTCCCTGGGCTGCCCCCCCTGCAGAAATCGGAATCAAAGGAGAAGAAAACAATACAAATATAGAAAACTTATTGCGGTAGAGACTTGCACGTGCACCCCCGGTGCGCTGATAGCGGGTAGTGGGTATTTCCATCCGACTCTGAGCACAGCCCAGTGTTTCCTCAGCCCTAAAAAGCAAAAATTTGCACCCATCGTCCCCTCATGCAGCAGATTTTGCTTCAAAACAGCTTTCACGGGTGAAAGAGGGAGCGGAGCGTGCCTTAAACTAAAGATGGTTGTTGCATTGAGGACTCTTCAAGGAGGGACATTCATTTACTGATTGCTGGTCCCCACAATTCCTCACCCCGTTCATATAAAAACGTGGGGATTTACGCTTAAGGACAAAAAAAAAGGTGAACTCCAGGCATTTAGGGCAGTAAAATGCCCGGCTCCCTTTCTCAAGACAGCGGATTTTGGATTGAAACAGATACAGGCTCTGAGAAGGACTGTGCCAGCCCTGCTCCCTCCCCACCTCGGGGAGGGGATTGCTAAGAACGGCTTTCGATGGAGAATCTTCAACACGAGAGCTTGTGCCCACAGCCCGCTTCCGAAACACAAGCCCGTCCACTCGCCATCGCTGACCTCCAAGGTCTGTTCTGCTCCACACCTGCTTCAAAACATCCCCCTGGACGCACGGTTTCAGGTGGAACTCGGAGAGCACCAAAGCTCAGACCACATCCCCTCCAACGCTTATCGAGTTCTTCCCTCAGGACGTGGCCAGGACACCTCACACAGAGCAGCTCTGACCTGGGTGGCTACTTGCAGCTTTCTCTTCAAACGTGCATTTCGCGTAGCATCAGTGAAGTGCTGCCATCTCAAGCTTCTCCTGCGGCAGGAGCAGCAGCACACGGTACCACGAGTCCCCAGGTCACCCTATGGAGCAGGACAGGAGGCGCTTCCTCGGCTCCAGTCCCTACGGAGCACACAGCACCACGGGTGCCTCACCAAGGGGAGCCCTCTCTGCAGGTGACGCCAGCGTTCCTCAGAAAGGACGTCTCCCTCTCTTTGGAGGAGCCCATTCTCCTGTTTGGCTGCCCTCCCTGAAGGCCGCGCTGCCCGCTCCGAGCAGGATTTACACCTCTGTCAGCTCAGGCAGGAGGCCGCTGTAGCCCTGTGTGAGCTGGGACACGTCCACCCCATGTCCTCGCTCCAGGGCCACCCAGCCTCCTGTCACCCACCATAAATAACCCCCGGGCTTCATCAAGAGCTTCCCAGGCTGCCGGCAAACCAAGGACACGGGAACCGTTCTACCAAAGCCAACAGCAACAACCAGAAAAGAGACACGTTCACCTATTGCCTACCGGGATTTCAAACGCGTGGGACACCGGGGGAGTCGTCCCTCCGCGGCCACCTCGCCGACAGCCCGAGGAGAACGCTCGCCACCCAACGCAGGATCCACGACACCGACACAGCATCACACGAAGCTTCACGAGGGTCCACGGTCACTCACTGGCCAGGTTTGTCATTAGCACTGGGACATCACAAACCACCACGACAGCAAAAAAAACACCCAAAGCACGAGAGGCCTCTCTCCGCCGGCGGCAGCGACGCGGTTTGGGCGTCACCCCAGCACCGAGGCGAGAGGGACGGTTCACCGAGTCGCACGGCGAGGACGGAGGGAGATGCCAACACAACACGACTCCCCCACTTCACAGCACGGTTATTCGGGGCTTCTGTCCTCACGCTCCCCCAGGCCTGTGTGGTTAACACCTAGGAAACGCCTCCCAACAAGAGGAAGGATTGTGGGAAAAGCCTTTTCAAAAACCCCATCCAAACAACCAACCCGAGACTAGAAGTCAGCAAAAACAGAGGTAGTGTTGATGTCACCGTTTTAAGGATTTTTCCACGAGCGCCCTGGTTGAACCAGGGACTCGCGGTCGTTCTGTAAAAAAAAAAAAAAAACAAGTCACGACGAATTATTTTGTCTTTGAAACAGGACATTTCAGCATTTTCTATATATAGATAGAGACGCAAATATCCATCTATATATATATACCCACACACAGAAACGCGTTATTAGACTTGGCAAACAGCACTAGGAATTAGCATCCTGCAGGACAACAGGCAATCCACACACAAAGCCCTCTTCTAAGCCATGCAATACGGTTTATTTTCCCTTGCGCCGTTCATCGTGACCCATTATAGTTGGTTTTTCTTTTTTCTTCCCGCTCCGAGTACAAAGAGGGGAGGAAGAGGTAGGGCCAGACGAACCGCAAAAGTCAAGATGATGAAACTGCATCGGTGCAATGAATAAATGCCGTATCCCCCCCACCCCCAAACCCACCCCTACATAGAAGGCATCAACTTTTGCCCATCCAAAGCGTGTTCTTCAAGTTTCCGACCGCTGGCTTTGCCGCCAGCGGTTTGGGGGTGACGTCTGCGCTCCTCAGCAGGGATTGTGGCTCACAGAGCACGGAAGACTCGCTGGAAACGGCCTCTTTTGAGTCCGTGACGGTTGACACGTCCACGTCACTGGATAAGTCCTCGGAGGACAAGTTAAGACATCCTAGCTTGGCGAGGGAGTTGGACCTCTTCAGGCGAGAAGATACAGTCAAGCCAGCCAGACGCAGCCTGGTTTCGATCTCCTGAGTCCGCTGCTTCACCAGGCCGGGCTTGCCCCGCACGCTGTGGATGCTGTCGCTGCTCGAGCTCCGCGTCAGGTTGGAGCTGCGGGAGGAGGAGGGCGTGTAGCAGATGGTCTTCAAGAAGTCCTTGGTGAAGCTGCTGGTGTGCTCCAAGCGACACGGGACAGGCGTGGAGGTTTTCTGAGAGGTCCCCTCCAAGGCGCGTTTCACCTCTAACTTCTCCACCTCGTTTTCTGCATCTTCGGGTATCATGGGCGCTGGTCCCAGAAGAGGCACGAGGCTGTGGTGCGAAAGCAAACCCTCGCTGCCCTCCGCAATGCCGGAGTCGACTCTGCTCAGGGAGCTCTCTCTGAGCAGCGAGGAGGTGTCCGAGGGGAGGCTTTTCAGCCGCTCCAGCTCTTTGGTGTGTTTCCTAACCAAGCCTGCTTTCTGCAGCTGAATGAGAGACTCCTGGTGCTGCATCAAGTAACTGTTCGCGCTCGGCTTTTCCAGCTCTTTGCTGAACAACAAGTACTTCAGATCCTTGGTGGGTTTGCCGTCTTTTCTGGCCAGAGGCTCTTCTTTCACCACTTCTGCGTTAAGGAGGCTCTTGTCACAGTGCGAGTTTCTCCTGGGCAGCGGAGTTCTGACCGGGGTTTTCGGTGCGTCTCTTCCTTTCTCCAAAACGCCGCAGTGCGGATCGAGAGGTTTGCAAGCGCCGAGCTCCAAAGCGCCGGTTCCCGCCGACAGAGGAAGCAGAGCCTCGTTATTTTTAGTCCTGATTGCTTCCTCCGCGTGTGCCTTGCTGGGAAGGTGCTCCAAGTTGGAGTTGATGTGGGAGAGGAGGGCTGGCTGCGTGCAGATGGTGGCGCTGCGCCGCGCGCCGCTGGGATTCAGCTTCTCGCACTGCTCCCCGAAGGAGTCGGGGGACAAGCCGGCCGAGGAATACATGCAGTCAGCGCAAGACTGATAGGAAGGCTTGACCTTGCTGAGGATCCCAAACACGGCGTCGTGCTGCAAAGAAAAAAGAAAACGGGTACAGATAAACGCGCGCACAACAGGACACCGGCCGCCAGCAGAGCGAGAGGCACAGACCACAAGATCTAATTACAGCCAAGCAGCTTTGAAACAAAGCCCATTTCCACTTCCCTCAAGGCCCTGCAGCAGGGACAAAAGCCACGTACTTTCTCAGCGGACAGAACCTTCCACAGAAGAATACCTACCGATTCGAGCGATGGTCATGCAAGCAACTTGCCCCAAGCAGTTTACAGGGCACTCACATGTGTGTGCGCTCTCGCTCTCTCTCTGGCATCTAAATCCATAGCTTGGGCAAGCAAAGCCATGTTCAGAAGCACTTCGAAAAGGAAGAAGCTCATCATGGAATGAAAGGCTTTATCCAAGTCAAATGAAACTGTGCTATGAAGATGAGAAGAGCGGTTTCACTGGCAGTAGTCAGCCATGCTAATCACCTACATTTCGACTCCATACGCACCTCAAAATCCTCTGGGCAACTCCTTTTGCTGTTGTTGTTATTCAAGTTCTCTCTATTAAGCCTGCTCTCCTCCTTGTGCACAGACAAACGCCGCTTCCACTTCTCCATCAGATTTTCCTCCCTGACACCATCCTCCCCTGGATCCCCAGGGCCCAGCACCCTCCTTCCCTTCCTGGGGCTGAACTCCAGTTTCTTCTTCACCTCCTTCTCGCTGAAGGTGCTCAGCTCGGCCGGCGGCTCCGCTGCCTTCAGGGCTTTCACCGTCTCCAGCGGCCTCCCCTGGGAAGGCGCGGCGGGCGGCTGTCCCACCAGCGAGGCTCGGCGCTCCACGAGGACGTCCTGCTCCAGCTCCTCTACGTGGAAAAAGCCTTCCCTGTCCCCGGGAATCTTGTTCTCCAGCAGCGTGTCCGAGAGGCGACGGAAGCAGTAATTAAAGCCCACGGACACGTCTGTGCCGGCGCGGTTATCCAGGTAAGCAGACTGCGAGGGCGTATCCAGGTCAGCCAGGCGGTTTTCTAGGTCAATGTCCAAGCTCTCGAGTAAGAAGTCATCCGACCCCGTGGTGCCATCTGTGTGCTGGGGCAGGTTGCTCTCCGCCTGCTGCTTCCACAGCTTGTTGTGGCGCTGCTTGCTGGGGGAAAGCACAAAGACACGAGTGACTAATGTTGAACTGTTCAACCGAGGAACCGCTTCGCTTCAAGGAACATTCATCCCTTTCCACACCCTGGAACCGAAAGGTTGAACGATGGGTCCAGCCTGGCAGTCCCAGCCGGGCAAAACCACCTCCAGCATCAGGATTTCGTCCCTCCTGCCTTCCCATTCCAGGCTTTTCTTGGCCCAGCAGACTCACAGCACCACATCCATGATGGAAACAGCCCTTGCGAAGCATCCCCCAGGGCAGAGGGGGCACAGAGCCCTCTGTCAGGGCAAAACAGAATCACCGGGTTGGAAGAGACCCATCGGATCACCAAGTCCAACCACTCCCACAAAACACTAACCCATGTCCCTCAGGACCTCGTCTACTCATAACTTAAACACCCCCAGGGAAGGCGAATCAACCACCTCCCTGGGCAGCATATTCCAGTGCCTAATGACCCTTTCCGTAAAAAACTTCCTCCTAATCTCTAACCTAAACCTCCCCTGGCGGAGCTTGAGGCCATTCCCCCTTGTCCTGAACACTCTGAACCAACATCTCTGCACGTCTCATGGCACCGTCCCTGCTGAATCAGAGTGAAAAATCTTTCCCCCTCTTCCCCCAGAGGCCAAGCAGAGCATGCAGAAACCTTTCTTAGACACTACAGAGCTTGCAGCGACAAAGACTCGTGATTGGCACGGTCGCCCAGAACTGCAAATGATTCACCTCCAACTCTGCCTGAGCTCAGTTCTGCTTCATAAGACAGGAACAATGTTTTGCTGAACAGCATTGGCTGCTACGAAATATGAACACGCTTCCCAAGCACAGAGACGCTCTCACTGAATTAAAACCAGAGCAGATCTCCCTAGAAGACAGCTAATTTCCATCCGGGGAGGCCTGGCCTAGGAAAGGTTTAGAAAAGCAGAATTATAGCCCTGGATTCTGCACCTGCCCTTCTAAAAAGCTGATTACAGCACCACACGCTCTAGCGGTGTCGCTGAGCAGGACGTCAACAGAAAAAACTATTCCTTGAACAGAACAAAACGGAGATCAATTAATGTTTTGTGATACAAAAATATGAGAGGTTGCCTATGATTAATATTATTATTAAAGTTGAAAGAGGAGATGGAGATGAGATCTTAGAAGCGTGACAAGGCTGGTGAAGGGGCTGGAGAACACGCCTGATGAGGAACGGCTGAGAGAGCTGGGGGTGTTTAGCCTGGAGAAGAGGAGGCTGAGGGGAGACCTCATTGCTCTCTACAACTACCTGAAAGGAGGTTGTGGAGAGGAGGGAGCTGGGCTCTTCTCCCAAGGGACATGGGACAGGACGAGGGGGAATGGCCTCAAGCTCCACCAGGGGAGGTTTAGGCTAGAGATTAGGAGGAAGTTTTTTACGGAAAGGGTCATTGGGCATTGGAATATGCTGCCCGGGGAGGTGGTTGATTCACCTTCCCTGGGGGTGTTTAAGGCCCGAGTGGACGAGGTCCTGAGGGACATGGTTTAGTGTTTGATGGGAATGGTTGGACTCGATGATCCGATGGGTCTCTTCCAACCCGGTGATTCTGTGATTCTGTGTGAAATGTTTTCCTGCGAGGGTGAGGGGGCTCTGGCCCAGGTTGCCCAGAGCTGGTGGCTGCCCCATCCCTGGAGGGGTTCAAGGCCAGGTTGGATGGAGCTTGGAGCCCCTGATCCAGTGGGAGGTGTCCCTACCCAGGGCAGGGGTGGGACTGGATGAGCTGAGGTCCCTTCCAACCCAAACCATTCCATGATTTTACGATCTTCGTTTCCTGTAAGTCACCTTTCCATTCACCCTGCCGCCTCACCTCGCGTCTAAAATGCCTTCATATTCCAAGAGCTGCCTCATGAAGCCCGCGTTTGGCCTCGCGATGCTGCGTTTTTGCTTCACGTAATTATAGGCCTTCTCCAGCGACCAGCCGAACTCCTTCATGGCGTACGCTATAACAGTCGATGCCGACCGGCTCACACCCATTTTGCAGTGCACCAGGCACTTGGAGTGATTCTTCCTGCGGAAGGACAAACAGGGAAACATCTCATATAGAATCATAGAAAAAACAGGTAGGAAGAGACCCACCGGATCATCGAGCCCAACCTTCAACCCCCCCATTTCTACAATTACATTTATTCTACATATCAAGACTTAAATCTTATCATCGCAAATTAAATCCATTGCTCCGACTCATTCGATTTAAGAACAGTTCCTATCACACACTTGTACAAAGCAGCTGCAGAACTCCAAATCTGACCCACACCATCCTATTACTTCAAGCCACCAAGAATATTTTCCGTCCTTTCCACGCGAAAAACATGATGCTAGAAAAGCCGATCAAGTTCAAAATAAAGTTTTGGGTTTCCAGACAAACACCCAACAGGTCATCCTGGAACGTGTGTTAGAACACTTCTACTTCCAAAAGCTTAAATAAATCTAGAATTAGGTATTCAGAGAGGCAGCAGCAGCAAACACACAGGTCAAAAATCATCTTTCTGGTTATGGGATCTGTTATTTCACTCGGTGGAGGGACAGTTCTTTGTCCCAACACCACAGCTCAGTGGGCAAGAAACTCAGCGAGTCACAAGAACCTCTCTCCAGACAAGCTGGGAGTTAAGAGAAGAGCAGCTTCGATCACGCTGCCATTTCAGAGATCACCACAAAGCCTCCCGCCTGCCTGCCTGAGTGTTGGGATTCAGGGAGAAGCAAGAACAATCTGAGTGTAAAAGCCCAGCGGAGTTTTCGAGGCTCTGTCACCATCTCTTATCTGCAGGCAGCTGGGGTTGGTCCAACACGGATACGTGTTGGAGCCTTTCCAGAACTTCCTGAGAAGCGGAAATGTCTTTATTTCCTTTTGCGAGTAAAATAAAATCATAATAATAAAAAAAATCTGATAGGCTAGGAGTAGGTTAATGTCAATATGGGAAGAGACAAGGCGTGGGGAAGTTCTAGGGGCACAGAAAACTGGCAAAAGCAGGAAGGCAAAAATCATAGAATCACCAGGTTGGAAGAGACCCACCAGATCATTGAGTCCAACCATTCCTATCAAACACTAAACCATGTCCCTCAGGAGCTCGTCTACTTGTGCCTTAAACACCTCCAGGGAAGGTGAATCAACCCCCTCCCTGGGCAGCCTCTAACAGTGCCCANTTTGCGTGAAAAACTTCCTCCTAATGTCCAGCCTGAACTACCCCTGGCAGAGCTTGAGGCCATTCCCTCTCGTCCTGTCCCCTGTCCCTTGGGAGAAGAGCCCAGCTCCCTCCTCTCCACAACCTCCTTTCAGGTAGTTGTAGAGAGCAATGAGGTCTCCCCTCAGCCTCCTCTTCTCCAGGCTAAACACCCCCAGCTCTCTCAGCCGCTCCTCTTGTTCTCCAGCCCCTTCACCAACCTTGCTGCCTCTGTCCGGGGCTTCAGGGAGGGCCCAGCTCCATGCTGGGTAAACACAGGGCTCGGAGTCAGACCCTGCGGCTCAGGTTTGCTTTCATCCCAAATCACACCTCCCAGCCACTTACTTGGCCTTGTTTATGAAGTGGTACGCCTCGTTCCAGTGAGCCAGGAGGTCTGTGGTCTCCTCATCGTACACTCGGATATTGTGATATGCGAACAGACCAGGGAAGAAATTATCAATCTCCCTGGTCACATTCAAAATGTAGTCGATGCTGCAGAGAAGGAAAAGAAAGAAGTTGAACTGCTGTGGTCACGAAAGGGAACTGACACGCACTGTGAAGTCCATGAACTCTGACACAACACGAATGGCGAGACGGAATCTATAGCCCTAATTCTGAACCCCTGGGGCGCCCGTTAGCACGGGTCACGCTCACGATGTGCAGAGCCTGAACATCCACCCATCCCTCACCACCAGCACAACCTATTCAAAGCATCAAACGACCCTGAGCACAGGAGGGGGACGTTTATTTTATCCCACTGGCTGAGGCTTCACAACCTCATCAGAATCATCAGGTCCTGGGGTGCTGACAGGAGAGAAGTGCATCAGCTCCAAGTGACTCGTTTGGAGGAGAGCTGGGAACAGAACCCCCTCCCTGGAGGTGTTCAAGGTAGGTTGGATGGGGCTTGGAGCCACCGGGAGGTGTCCCTGCTCATGACAGAGGTGGAACTGGATGATTTTCAAGGTCCCTTCCAACTCAAACCATTCCATGATTCTACGAATCGTGATATTCAACTGCAGGCTTGAGCTGCAAAGCCATCCTCTTCTCTCTGACCAAAAATATGAAATGAGAAGCACACAGCATCTCTCATTTCCTTCCCAACATCCCAGCAGGGATGACTACATCCCCAGGGAGCACAAATAAGATCGATTTATTACCCCCCATCATTATGAGACATCAAGGACACAGAATATTTGCTTCAGAATTTGTCCAGCTTCGGCTTCCAGGCACTCCGTGTCAAGATGCCTTCCCCGCAGATCAGAAGTATTAACCTGCTGGTTGATTTACTTGCTCAAAGACGTTGAGACATCTGCTCCCGCGGGCTCCAAATTAAACATTTTCGGTCACACCGTTGAGCAATGTTTTTCAGTTTCTCTCATCGAGGTTGGTGTCCGCCTTGGGCAAGCAGCGAATATTTACACGCTAACTTCTCACTCGGCCAAAACGCGTGAGAGCAGGACGAAGCCAAGAAGCGGCGCGGAGATGAGAGCGTGGTGAAAGACGCCCTGCAGCTGCCTGCCCGGGCAGGTGAGCTGCACATTGCTCACACCCCCAGGAAGTTCTGCACCATTTAGATAGAGGTTTTTTTTGTTTTTTTTGTTTTTTTTCCTAAGCTTTACTGTTGTAATATTTGCTCTCCTGCAGCCTGCAGGAATTCACACCTGACACAACAAGACGTGTGGCAGTTTCACGCTCGGCTGCCACGCGTAGGGAGGGTTCAGAGACTTGAAGATGCTTCGCAAATGAGAAGTTTTGTTATTTCCACTCTACGTGTGGCTGATAGAAATGACACGGGAACGATTTCTCAACTGAGGTCATAGAATCATAGAATCACCAGGTTGGAAGAGACCCATCGGATCATCGAGTCCAACCATTCCTATCAAACACTAACCCATGGCCCTCAGGACCTCGTCNGAGCTTGAGGCCATTCCCTCTCGTCCTGTCCCTTGGCACTTGGGAGAAGAGCCCAGCTCCCTCCTCTCCACAACCTCCTTTCAGGTAGTTTAGAGAGCAACGAGGTCTCCTCTCAGCCTCCTCTTCTCCAGGATAAAAAGGTCCACGACAGACCAGGTCATGACGGTAAGTTACCCACATTGCTGGGAATGGGCTCAAACTCATCCCTGCAGTCTACAAATGCCACCTGTCATCTCTGAATGTGAGTTAAAAGCAAACAACTGGAGCTTTCAGAGTCTCAGTGCCGATGCTCGAACCGCGCAGTACTCACCCCGAGCCCTGCAGCTCCTCGAGGTTGGAGGCGTTCCACTCGGATCCCTGCAACAGCCACAAAACACGGTTTCAAAGGAGCCCGAGATTCCTTCCCTCTTTCCTCAGGTTCTGAAATCCCTCAAATACTGGAAACAGCCCCTGAAACTGCAACACGGACTAGCAGTGCAGCTCAGCACAGAGATTCCTGTCAGAAAGGGATGTCCTGACGGTGGAGATGAGGGAATTACATCTTCACCTAAGGAGTTCCAGGTCAGCACGTGACACAGCACATCCCCAACCGCCGCCTTGGCCACCCTGGTTTTCAACCAGAGATAAATAGTGCAGGGAACCAACATGTTTGTGTGTGGTAAGGCTGGGATCACAGCTATATGAGAAGCGAGGCAAATCCTGACAGTTATGCAGGTGGTTACAACTTGAGTCCCCCCGTACTTACAAAAAATAAGATAAAAAGAGTTTAAAAAGCAGATTTTGCCCTCAAACACGAGCACTTCCTCTGACTCTCTCCAGGAAAAAAACCCCAGACCAAGGGAAGGGGCACAAATCATCTCAAGCCTTTGTTCCAGATGGCAGGGCCTGGTTTTGCCTGGACTACCATCTAGTGGCAAATGATTAGAGAAAACACGCACGGTTCTGCGCTCCCGCACGGGCTGGAACAGCCCCATCACCTTCAGCCCGATTCTTTACATAGTTCTGGCCACGCCTGCGGAACCGCAGAGGTTCCACGGAGAAAAACAACGCAGTGACCCTGATCCGAGTCAAAAAAGCAAACATCTGTCAGGGCAGCATCCACAGCTACAACTTTTTTCTTCATCTTAAAAGAAAACCTCCATCGCTAGAAATACAAAATTAATAGATATAGATATTAGCTATGCCATGGTGGGTCCTGAAAGAGGATCAACCTGCCAGGGAAGAATCATTACAGCAAGTGCCAGAAACAAGAATNCGAAACACTTTCTGTACTTCATTAAAAACAGCATGAGGGATTTGAATTTTTGGAGATAGAGCATTTCTCCTAGTAGCTTCGGCCCCCAGAGGTAAGATCTGTAAATAAAGCTTCAGATAACACCTGAGTACAAAACCCCCATATTTTAAGGTACCTGCTGCTTAAAAACAATCCCAGAGATAAAACCTTGGAGAGCAGCTGACAAACATGAAACTCAGAAGCAAGGTTTGAGTATCAGCAGCAATGCTGCTGAAGAGAGATTTTCATTGCTCTCCCCTTTTAAAACACCAAGGGCACAGACAAGCAGGAACGGTCACAAGAAATGCTTGCAGCAAAAATCAAAGTATCTTGGCTGCACCAGGAGTTAAGGACACGTAGAGAGCCAGCCAGGTTCTCAGCTCACGCCTACTGCCTGTGACACGGCTGTGACACAAGCGTCTCTGAGCCCTGCAGCACGAGGCTTTAGGAAGGAAAACCCTGCGTGTTAACAACCTCCCTTGAAAAACAAACACAAACCCAACCCAAAAGGAACAGTCTCCGGCGTGTGGGATGGATCCAAACTGCCTTCAGCCTCGACTGGTGATTTTCCATCCATAAACTCAGCAGCAAATCGCTGCCTGGGAGACTCTCTGACATTTGCTCAGGAACAAAGACAATAAAAACCTAAGAATGAAGCTGACAAGGAGAAAGGAAAGCGTGGACTTTGCACTGTCCAAGGACACTCGTCTAGCAGAGCTGCGAGACCTCCAGCCACCAACTCTGTCTTCCGAGGGCGCTGCCTTTGCTTGTGGAACCCACAGGGATGCAGAGGAAAAGGTGTGAATTCATCGCTTGGAACACCTACATGTGCTACAACCAACATGAAATTCAGGCATCGCCTCTGACACCTCTCTGGGGGCGAAGAACCAGCCCCATGCACTCGAAAGTCACAGACTTGTTACTAAGGTGTTGAAAAATACACGCTGATGCTGGGATTATCTTGATTTCCACGCTGGGAAAAGAGAAGTTCAGTCAAAGAGCAAAGACCTTCTGGAATAGCTGGAAATAAACACTCAAAGGCCACTGACACCGAGTCATGCAGTGTCTCTCCTCTCTCGCTCTCGGGAAAAGGGAGTCTAGCAGGAAGAATGAGCAGGAATTTTTTAATTTACCTCCTTAGAAGTCACATTTTCCAGGTCTTTGCTCATCATGATGCTCCGGAGTTTGGCTTTAATGAGCCGTTCTGTCCGTTCTCTTTCGGTTGGCCTGAAAATAGAGAGAAGATGATGTCTCCGAGCTGGTAATAAACACACAGTGCAGCTCACACAGAGGAGTGGTGGTAAAGACTTGGTTTAAAAGCAATTTAAACGAGAATAATGGAAGAAAAACATTTTCAAAGACAGGAAATTAGCCACGGAAGGAATAAAAAGGAGAAGGGGAGATCCCTCTCGTGAGCCAAGGCAACTTTTTGTGATAGAATTGAGAACTGACTTGTCGACAAAGAGGGCTGGAGAGTCCGGGCGGGTGGACTCCAGGTCCTGCATCGCGTTCCACTCGTTGATGCAGCTCTGGTCGGAGCTGATGCAGCTTTCGTAGTACGTGGCCCAGACCAGGGCCATCCCGCCAGGGAAGTAGTTGTACCTTCTTGCAACTTCGCAGGCTTTATGGAGGATCTGTAAGGCGGACCTGCAAGTTTGGAGGAGAGATGTGAGCGGCAGGCGCAGACACAGCAGGATCTGGGAGGTTTTCATAGCAAAAAAAGACGTCTTTGAGCAGCAGATTTATTGTATCAACACACAAAAGAGGGCACAGAGTGCACCTTGGAGGCCTTCTCAGGACCCAGTCCAAGGCAGAGGCTGAAATCTTCTCCTGATTAACAGGCAAGCACAAGGCACGAGTGGCGCTGGGATCTAATCATTAAGCTAACTCGTAAAGCCAGACCAAAGGAAAATAAAGAACAGGGACAATCTTCAAACCACCTTCAGCAAGGAGTCACATGCGTATTTACCAGCATTCTTGGCCCCCAACGTGCTCCAGGGACGAGGCCTAGATTGGGTCATTTGTTTTTGCAAATTCTAGCGCTGTTTTTTCCTTCCTTCCCTTCTCTTTTTCTTTTTCTTTTTTTTTTAAGGCTCTGCTCCGAAGATGTCATCATACTGAACACATTCACCACAGCTAACGCTGCCAACAGGAGGGGCCCAGTCCAAAATTGACAGGAACGAGAGCTTCTGCATCAAATCACCCCTAGCACAACATCCTTCTCTACATCTGTGTCTTCTCTTTATCAGATTCCTCAAGGACAGGGATCTCCCGAGGCTCCAACAGGAGCCAGCGGACTGGCCAGGCCAAAAGAGACGCATTTGTTCTTGCGTGGGAATGGGGAGCAGCCTCTCCAAGGAGGAATTTGCTGGCACGGCCCCTGCTGATTCAGTCACCTCTGCTTCAGTGTTTTGGAATCCCTGCCCAAGGGAGGGGTGACAGGAGCTGAAAGGTGAAGACGTACCCGGGGCAGCACGGAAAGTTTCCGCGCAGCAGGAGCCCCGGCGACGAGGCAGAAGGCAGGGAACGCCAGCAGATCGGCAACGGGGCCCGTGACTCCTCCTCACCCAGTTAGAAAAATAAGCAGAGAAAGGAAAGACTGGGCTTGCAGCCTGATGAATTCGAGTTGGTCTTTCACGTCTATTCACCTCACCAATGCCTTTCCTTTACAGCGAAGAGCACATCGCTGCTCTGAATAGAAGCGAGACCCCGATTTCGGATCAGTATTCTCACAGTCCCTTTATCGTAGTGCTACCTGCTGGCGCGGGGAAGCAGCATCTCACTAAACATCAATTCCTGGGACTGCTGAAATGCGGTTCGTTTATCCATTTTTAATTTATTCACAGCAATGATTATCTCTTTCTCAATAAAGCAAATTAACGCACATACCACATGGCTTGGACTGACACCGGCTTGAAGATGTGCATCCTCCCCGCGGTGCTCACGCTGAAGCCTCTAAGAGAGGGGGAAAAAAACCAGTAAAAAACGTCTTCTCTGCAGCACAACCCGCACTCCATAACAAACAGCTACTGCGTGGCAGCTACAGGGGCACTCAGAGTCAAAAAAGAATCAGGGATGAGGGTTTGTATCTCTGATTTTCCAACATCTTCCCAAATAAGAATGGCAAGCGGACACCCTTGCCGGGGTTGGGCTGCTGGGAATGGGAGCTCCACCCTCTGAGGGGGATTTCAGGAACATTCTTTGGGCACCACAGGTTCCAGCGAGTGGTACGAGGGCAGCAAGACAAAAACTCACTGTCTGAGTAAGAGGCCTGCAGCCACGAATCCAAAATTGGCACTTCATTTGCAAGGTGACGGAGAATCTCCCCTAGAGCAGCCCCCAGGAGGGAAGGACACGGACATTTATCCTTTTAATATGGTTTCTTACCCATCACCATCGAGATGGATTTTAGTATCGCTCCACAGGCGAAGAACCATTCCTATAGTGCAGCTTTTACTGGAAGAGAGACGGTTATACAGGACGTTAAACACAGGCTGCAATGCGGTCACGCCAACACCCTGAATTATTAATACTCTTTAATTTTTAAAACCCTCAAGTCTTGCTCCAGCAATTCCTGGTAATATCTTAGGCCATCGACTGCACAACCCGCAAGGAGGCTGGTGGCTGAAGTCTAAAGATCTGCTCTGATATCAGCACGCTGATCACTCCACGGGGCTGGAGAGACGTTTAGAAGCAAGAGGCAAAATCACCAGCTCTCCTCTCACTCTCCAGAACCTGCTGCAGTGTTTGCTCCATCATCTTTGCTGCTCTCTCACCCTACAAGCTCCGAGCGAGGCGGCTCCCTGACAGGACATAAAAGCAGATCGCAGGGATCTGGCTGCAGGCGTTCGGCTCGCTGAAGCGAGATGGAAAGCAGGTAGGTGGCAGAGCAGCCGCCTGCCCTTCCCAAACTGGAGCCCAGGGGCCTTTCAAAGGCTCGCAAGCTCCGTTTTCACTTCATCACTCCGGCTGGTAGAAGAGACAAACAAGAATTTTATGATTTTCCCTAACCCAAAAGAACACTCCCATTGCTGAGATGCAATCTGGCAAGAAAACCGTATTACGATGGGAGCCAATAACTTTCAAACAGTAAATAATTAAGCTACTGAGATATTAAAGTTTTAAAGGGAATCGGGATGCATACAGTAACAGCCAGTTAGCAAAGACATCAGGTTTTTTTTGTTCTTTTCCTTTTTAAGCCTTTAGCCTTTTTCTACAGCGGGATCAAAGGATCTGACAGGCCAGTTTGAACACACATACATGGACAATGTGCTCTTTAGAGCTTCGCAGAAAAAAAAAAGGTTTTATTAAACACACGTAAAAGGAATCAAACCCACAAAAGCGCCTGACTAGTCGAACTGTCAGCAGCCACAACACTCGCAGCTCAGCTGTGACATTTGAGCTCCGAAGAGCCACAGAGACCCCCAGTAAATTCACTGATGCCAACTGATTTACCCTTAATTAACAAAAAAATTGGTTTTAAGGGGAGGCAGTAACTGAAAAAGCAGCGAGCTAACAGTTTGGCTGGATTTGTCGTAACTTTTCTATCTCTCCTCACATCAATAATCGCCGGGAGCGGATTGTTGCAAGGCAGTTTCAGAGATGAAGATGACGTGGCACTTTCTCCGCTGTCGCACGCTCACAGTGCCGTAAGGACACGCCGCATCACAATTCTCTCCATAAAGCAACCAGCAGTAACTCGACAGCGGATACAAGGAGCAGCAGCAAAGCCAACCACAATAATCATAAAATCATAGAACAACCAGGTCTGAAGAGACCCACCGGATCATCGAGTCCAACCATTCAATCTTCTCGGGAAGGCACACGGCTGGGAGTTTCCCTACAGGCTTCACTGCCACCCCCCTACCACTTACGCAAGGGAAACAACCGCTAAGGTTCTCCAGAAAGAAAACGAGTCACACCGGGTGCTGCTCCAGCACAACCCAGCAACCTGCTCGATCACCGGAGAGCAGAAACAGCCTGGAAGCTCTGACTTCTAACCCCAGCTCTGCCAAACCAGCCCCGTCCCTCCACGCCAAGAGCTTTTCTGCCTTGGTTTACTCACCCAGAACTGGAATAATGCGAGAGGGGTCTGTGATAACAAAGTATTTTATTCATTTTTCAGAACATTACATGCTCTTAGCAGTCAGAAAAAAAGAGACAGTTCATTACTGACACATTCGTTTGTTGGGTTCGGAGGTGCTTTTGCAGGATTGTGGGGGTTTTTTTGATGTTATTTGGCAACTAAGCTCCTCCCCCAACCAGCTCCATTACATCACAACACCAAGAGACTTGAAGTCTGGTGGACTGAGCAAGTTCCAGGGTTGTAAATGTGTCTGTGGGAGCATTTTGCAGCGAGCAGACAGCGAATCACCACAGATGAGGAAGACGCCACAGCCCTACGGGTGGATCACACGCGAACGCTTCGCCCACAACAACAAGCTCAGAGATTCCAAGGAGACTGAAGGCTTTCTGGAACCAACATCACCCTCTCATACTCACAACAGGTCAGAAAACTCATCACTTAATGTCCTCTCTCTCGCTAGATGTGTGAAAACGAACCGCTCGGGGACAGTTTGGTGTTGACAGGTTTTCCGTAGGAACCAGCCTGCCTGATTTCCAAGCCCAGACATACCTCTCCTTGCTGGAGAAATCCACGCCCAGCAGAATATTCTCTTCCGTGTCCTGTCGTCCGCTGCTGTAGACAACGACCATGTACCGCACTCTGTCTGTCCACACGCTTTCCAAACGGACAGCCTGGAAAAAGGTCACCAAGCTCTGCAAACTACCTTTTGGATAATTACTACTCCCTTTACCACCTAATTTTTTTTTTTAAGGTGTAATTGTGCCCCAAAACCTTTATTTAGCTTCAGTATGAAAGGCAGAGGGAGAGATGGTTCATCTTCCAGGTGACAGTTGGACTTGGCATTGAGTGGAGAGAAGATCGGCCTGGATAATCCGCCCCAATTCAAAAGACTTTATAGAATCATAGAATCACCAGGTTGGAAGAGACCCACCAGATCATCGAGTCCAACCACTCCTACAAAATGTAACCTGGAGATTTCTTTAAAAGAGTTTCAGCTAGAAAGCTGGTAAAAACACTGATCCTTCACTGGACTGAAAACAAAGGCAGGCTCAGAGGAGACTTCCACTCACCAGCCTTCACTAAAAAGCACTGGTCGTGTGGAATGGTTAAATGACACAGATTGTTTTTGTGGTGACTTTTATAGCCTCTGCAGAACTCTTTAAGCCCAGCCCTATCGGGCTGCAGTTTTGAGCCTGACTTAAGCTCAGAGGACAGGAAAACACTGTAGGATTTGCAGCCGGCACAGAGTTAAGCTGACTCCGCAGCCTAGGATTTGCCACCGCTTTTTGTGAACCTCTGCAGGTCTGTTTCAAACACCTGCAGCACAAGGGAGAGCAGGAATATTCATCTTTTCTTACCAGTTTGATCCTGTCCTCACAGCGAAGGAGGTTGATCATCACCTGGAGGTGCTGGGGCAAATCACCTGCAGGGAAAGCAGAGGGATAATCAGAAAGGGTCTCTCGCTGCAGGCAAGAAAATGAAAAGGAGAAACTGCTGGGCAGGAAGACCCGCAGGAGAGGCCCAGTTTGAGTGACGGACCCCTTCTATCTCAAAGCGAACACAGCAAACCCCTTAGGCTCTCGAGGGGTGGGTGCGTTTCTGTTTGGTGAAAGGAAGCAGAAGGAACAAGGAATCTGTAAGAAACCAACACAAAGCTCACATCTAACAACTCGGTAATGCCCTCATAACTTTCCATACGAGATAAAATTCCTTCCGTGGGATGTTTGCTGGGTATATGAAATTGCTGACAATTAAAGAAACCCAAAGCCAAGCTCAGCGTTCAAACACCCTCTTTGTGCTTAGAGTGTTTACTAAGCAGCAGGCACACAGTACCACACTGTGCCTTTCCCACATGCTCCTGCACTCAAAATGCTCCGATGAGCTGATTTTTTTCTTCCCCAGTCATCACTGATTCCAAAACTGTCAAAGGCAGAAGGCATGAAAACACTGGGTAAGCGGAACCCGCTTTCCTGAACCCCCGTTATCTGCTTATCAATCACTCCATTTACCGGACTGTGATGAGTTAACTGACAAGGAGATTTTCCTGAAACCAGGAAAGGGGATATAAGGGACTAAGAAACCTCCGACTACCCAGAGAACTAAATCCTGTTAAAACGTTCCTCGCTCTTAGTGGCAGCATCGAACCAACAGGTACCTTCGAAAGAACAAACGCTGTGAGCTTCAGATTTTTGGAAGCGGGGAGAGCGCTCGGAGAAACATCCCTGCTGTGCTTACCCAGCGCCTCAATAACTACAGAAGAGGTTCTAGAGCCTGATAACTCAGCCTGCCCCCATCTTTCTCCCCCCCGAGGCCAGAGGGAAGGCAAAGATCAAAGCAGTGAAGCAGAAACAAGTGACATTCCTTCAGCTGCAGCGAACGGGGATATGTACCCGGCGCAGAGCTCCTGGCTCAGCAGGCTTCCCTGCCTAGGAATGCCCCGCTGAATGCCCCTGTCTGCACAGAACAAAGCTCGATTCCAGCTACACTCCCGAGATAATGACAAAAGTTTCAACGAAGACTCAATAATTACACGTTCCCATTCGAATCGAGCGGGCTGAAAACCTGGTTTTGCTCCGCAGGCTGTACAAGGCCCACGGTGACAACCCGAGGAGTCAGCCACCCACCCACCCACCCGTCCCACTAACCCACCCGTGTGGGCAGGAGGAGCAGCAAAGCAAGAGGGAAAACGGATTTTGTTTAGGCGATTTAATCCACTACCTGCGTGTTTGTGAGGATGCTGGAGGCTTCGCTGGCCCTGGGAGCTGTTTCCTTGTTGTAAGAAAAGGGCTGCGCCTTTCACCATGAAAAAGCTCTCGCTCAGGCTGGAAAACAAACGAGAGGAAGTTAAAGTGAAGGGAAATATCAGCTCAGGTCCATAGGGTTGGGGAGGGAAGGGCTTCTCTGCGTTAAAACATAGCAGGATTTTGCCTTGAGAAGCTGTTCCCAAAGCCCGATCCTGCCACTCGCACAGCGCGGCTGCAGGTTTACTCATGGATTATTGATGTGTCATTTCCCACCACCATTTGAATACTTGGCCATCGCAGGCCATATTTGCCTGAGCCGTCACGGGCTGGAGATGACTTTATCATTTGATTATCAAATTCTTGCAACTTAAACACAGCAGAGGGTAAGACTGGTTACAGGCTTAGACCTGTGCGGCGACTGACAATCAGGTTCCGAGTCAATCAGTCCCCACTAATTCCGGTTCTTGTGATTCCTCTGGAATGCAAAACCAAGAAGACGCAACCCTCAATTGTCTGCAGAGTTGAAGAGGAAGGGAGGGAAGATGAAACCCTGCACATCACACGGGAAAGGAAACTGCACTGAAACCCCAGGGGAACAAACAACCAACACAACAGCAGAGGTTTTGCTTTGCTTTGCTCCAGCCAGAAAACACGTCCCGGAAAACATCGCGGAGAGCAGGCAGCTCACAGACACAAAACGATATTTCCAGAGTCAAACGACACCCGGGCCCAGAATATCACTGCAGGGAAGGCTGAGCAAAACCAGCAGTGACAGTCAGCACCAGCCTAATTACACAGTTCCATGATATACAGAATCACAGAAATCACAGAATCACCGGGTTGGAAGAGACCCATCGGATTATCGAGTCCAACCATTCCCATCAAACACTAACCCATGTCCCTCAGGACCTCATCTACTCGTGTCTTAAACACCTCCAGGGAAGGCGAATCAACCACCTCCCTGGGCAGCATATTCCAATGCCCAATGACCCTTTCCGTAAAAAACTTCCTCCTAATCTCTAGCCTAAATCTCCCNCCAGTGCCGAGTCCAGAGGGAGAAGAACCTCCCTGGCCCTGCTGGTCACACTGTTTCTGATCCAAGCCAAGATGCCATTGGCCTTCTTGGCCACCTGGGCCACTGCTGGCTCATGTTCAGTCGCTGTCGACCAACACCCCCAGGTCCCTCTCCTCCTGGCAGCTTTCTAGACAGACTTCTACCAGTCTGTAGCTGCTCAGGGTTGTTGTGCCTCAAGTGCAGGACCCGCCATTTGGCCGTGTTTTAGAAACAGGCTGAGATAAGTGGTGAAGTTAGCATTTCCCACAGGGCTGAAAATCAACATCTCCCGAGCCACCTTTGATTTGCCCCAGTAACTGCTTACACAGCATCTCCTCCGCCGCTCGAGCCATCAACAGGAGACATTCCTTGTTTCAAAAGCCAATTTTCTGCTGCCTTCCACTTCCAAACACAGACTGTCATTAATTATTGTCTGCTCTCTACTAAATGTAAATGTTCCATTACCGACTGTGCTGCTTGGGAGTTACTTATGCTCCGGAAAACGATCCCACGGGAGCCCCTGCTCCCAGCACTCCAAAAGCGAGTGCTAATGCTCCACTCTGCCTCAGTATTTTTGTGAAGACAGACACGAATTTAACATCTTTTCAGCTTTTGCTGCAAGTTGAGCTCTTCCCTTCTCTGAGAACACAGTCAAGCATCCCAGGCAAAGCTTCCTGTGTTTTCAACTGAATCTTACATCACAAAATTCCCAGAAAAACCTGGATCAGGTTGAAATTGGAGATTTCTGCCACTTTTTACAAGCAAACTAGAATTTTCACCTAAGCTCCAGGCTCCACAAGCGAGGGATCACAATCGATATGACGCCAGCAGGACGACTGCGCTCTAATTAAGCCAATCTCGCCTCCGCTGACGCTCCCGCGGGGTTCTAGCACTCACCGCTCGCTCCACTAGCCCAGGGGGTCTGAACACGAGCCGCGCAGAGTTTCCTTGGGATCCGAAATGCCGGCTCTCCAGCCTGGACACACAAAGCTAGGAGCGAGAATTTCTGCAAATAGGAATTCGGTTCGTTCCGTAAAAGAGCCAGGAAAGAGTCTGGCTTCCTTCGCACCCCAGATCTCACAGGAAAGCGGTCAAAGAGGCCAGAAGTTACACAAAAGCAAGGACACCGCCGCGACGCGCAGGATACTCGGCTTCGCAAACATCTGTTTTTTCAGTAGGAGGATGGGAACGGGCAGATAACGCACAAGGAAACAACTCGCTGTGCCTCCGCTTCAAGAATGTTGGGAAACAGCTCTTTGGGAAAGTGCAAAAACATCCCAACAGATATTCTTTTATCCCAAATAAAGCACCGACGGGGATTTCTACTGCAAGAAGCAGCACAGCACAGACAAAGCTCCTTTCTAAAGGCATCTCGCTCCTGCTCGGACTGTCCATCTCGCCTGATGTTCCCCTCTCCTGCAGGCAGGGAATCTTTCACAATAAAGCAGAATATTCCCAGTCGCAGGCGCGTGAGGAAGCAGCACGGCTGGAGGAGAACGCGACTGCAGGACAAGGACAACCCACAGAGCAAAAGTTTTGTTATCGTGTCCTCATCTGCACGGCAATGAGCCGGAAAGCAAAGCCAAGGGATCTGTGGAGAGCAAGATTGTCTGGTTTTTTTTTAGGGGAAAGGCTTGTTTCTGCACTGCACACTGACCTTACAAAGTGCAGCTTGCCCTGACGCCAACTGCCTGTACCTCCCAAACTGATAGTGTAGACTCTCCTGTCCCCATCCAAGCGCCTCGCTGCAAACCTCCTCTCTCACACCACCCTGAAACAGCAACATTACCCGTCACCGTCCCTTATCTCCGCTCCGGGAACGCGCTCTCTGCCCTCAGCCGCTTCACACAACCGCTCTAAAAGGCAACTAACAAAACCCAAAGCGAGAAACAGGCAAGGTACGATATTCCGACCCGGTTTTAAAAGACCCTTTTAAACCCCGGCAGTCCCAGTAAACAACTAAACTCTGACCTTTTTGAAAAGAAATCTCTTCCAGAGCAGAAAAATCCAGTCGTTAAAGAACACCCCCAACTTTTGACCCCTGGCAGCGGCGATCAACGCCCCAGTAAGCAGCGTTTGTTAGCGGCATAAAAACGAGCGGCTTATACATACTAATTCGGACTGGTTCTCTTTGAACAGCAGAAGCATTGTGCCGGCCCGAGAGTCAGACAGAAGTCAGTGAATTCGAAAAGATTCATAACGAGCTGTAAAACTCACATCCTTTTGCTTCTAAACCCATACAAACAAAACAAAAAGACGGAAAAAGAAAAGGTTGACCGTATATTCTCTCGGAGCAGAGCGATCGCGTCTGTTGATGCTCCCCGGGAGCTGGATGACTTTTAGAGAACACTGTGTCTCGCGTTGATATCCTGGCTTGAAAAAGCACTTGTCCTAACATATCCTGATGAAAGAGGGCCATTCAAGAGGGGGGGAAAAAAACCAGCTGAGGCTCATCTAATCACTTCCCTCCTCCAGACTTTGTTTGTTTGTTTGCTTCCTCCCGCGTGCTCCGAGCGCCTATCAGCCCGGTTCCGCGGGGTCCGCATGCCCTGGGACACGGCTAGATAGAAATCGTCGCCTTAATTAATGCCTGCTTGGTGTTTTTACAGTTACGACACCGCGCGCTGTAATCCAGATATGACAAAGGCATAAGCTGTCACATGAAAATACTTCTTCGCTTACTGTACGGTTTGATTTGCTCTTTCGCGGGGTGACTAACGAGTTACTGAGCTCCTACTGAACAAGAGAGTCTTTCAGGTGGCTCGGTATTTATTTGTTAGCAGCTGGTAATAACCAAATAACCAAATTCACCGCAGGCTTCTTCGTGCAGACCCCTGGACTCCTTCTCCGGGCGTAAACCATCACCACGCGCTGGCATCTCAGCGGTGCCGCCTGCCTGGAGAAGCAGCTTTCTGTTCAGTCCTTCCCCGGCTCGACTGGCACGAACCACCCATTCCTCAGACGCCTTTCCAGGAATCCCGACCACTACAGGAGTCACCTCAGGCTCAAAATAAATGCAGAGCCCGTGGGTTTTGACATAGCCCCAGGACCCTGATGCTCTCTGGTGCTTCAGTACAGCTGTGGACCAGTTTCCTTTCCATTCTACAACCTCAGCTTGCTAAACTAATGGCATTTACCCCCTAAAAGGGGTAAAAACCTTTGCTTACAGACATCTGGGAAATGCCAAGAGAGTCAGTAGGAGGGTTCAGATAACTACAGTGCTTTGGTGTCTGTAAAGCAGGGTCCCTTCTGCACCTAGAGAGATCATAGAATCATAGAACAACCAGGTTGGAAGAGACCCACTGGATCATTGAGTCCAACCATTCCCATCAAACACTAAACCATGTCCCTCAGCACCTTGTCCACCCGTCTCTTAAACCCCTCCAGGGAAAAATTTTTTCCTAATGTCCAGCCTGAATCTCCCCTGGTAGAGCCTGAGGCCATTCCCTCTCATCCTGTCCCCTGTGCCTTGGGAGAAGAGCCCAGCTCCCTCCTCTCTACAACCTCCTTTCAAGTACTTATAGAGAGTAATGAGATGGTACGAAGAGGGTGCTTAACGGCCTCAGCACCACTGAAAAACAGGCTCCAGCATCTCCTGCTTCACTGTCCCTTGCTCCATCCATTGCCTCCGTGCTGCTCAACTTGAAAAGGAAATATTTCTTCCCCTTTGGGAAAGCTCCAGAAGAGCTGCAAGAGCCATCAATTGCAGCTGAAGACGCTCGAGAACACAATAGGCAGTGCCTTTTAGTCGGCACCGAACGCCACCGCCCCGGGGTCCACAAACGCCAACAAGCTAAAAATACGGGGTCTCCAAACAAGAGAAACTGCACAAGAGTTACTGCACAGGCTGAGGGAGCTGGAAAGCAGCTGCCAGGCACCAACCAACCTTCCCTAAGCAGTTTGCTTTGCCACTGTGGCTTAGGCTGGGGAACAGACCTCGCACACCTCAGGTGTTTGAGTGCCCTGTTGGAATGGGAAACCTCACACGAGCTGCAAACATCTTGCAGGACACAAGAAAACACTCTGTTAGTTTACAGCTTTATAACTCATCTCAATAGAAATGCCCATACACAGGAGATTAACCTTTTCTCTTCAGCAGCCTCCATGCTGTTGAGCTGTTGTGTGCTCGTGCAGCTTGGGAACCCAGGTCATCGCGCTCTCCAGGCACTAAATCTCTGTCAAATTAAGTTTCTTAGTTCCCCCCTCATTAACGGAACAAAACATGCAAGATGCAAGGGGCAGAGAAGGTCACCCATCCATCAGGGCTGAACCAGAGTGCTCGGGGACAGCGATGGGCTCTGGGCTCACCCTGCACCCGAGCGCGCGCCAGGGGTAGGAGCAGGGACATTTGTCCTGCCTTTCCTCCCCATTCCATGAAAATCACTCCTTGTGCCTGGAGGAGCTGCTCTCCTGCAACCATGTCTGTGCTTTAGATAGAAAAAAAAAGGTTGTATTCACTTCTCTCAAAGCTGGTTGCAAGTCTATGCAGCCACGAAACACAGCAGCGTCTATCGCTTCCATGGATTTCATGGCATCTTCTGCTCCTAACGTCTCCAAACTGATAAGGTGAGGAAAAAACACGCTTCCCAAGCGCCACTGAACTAAACACGCTTCCCTTATCCACAGCCACTTCGATAAGGAGAAAAAAGTTGAACTGTTTGTTTTCCCTTTCTTATCCCTCTGTTTTCTGGTCAGTCTGGGAAATCCTCGCTGTCCCGAGGCAAGTAAGGAAGAATATGAAAGGCAGCAAGTAAGCAAGAACATGAAACGTAGCCCCAAAGAGGGGGGGTCTCTGTGCACCCCTCACCCTGAAGGCACGACTCGAGGAGCCAGCAGCCCCCTCGGATGCTCCAGAAGCCGCCCTGGATGCTCCAGCAGCTCCCTCGGATGCTCCAGCAGCCCCCTCAGATGCTCCAGAANTTTCTGGTCAGTCTGGGAAATCCTCGCTGTCCCGAGGCAAGTAAGGAAGAATATGAAAGGCAGCAAGTAAGCAAGAACATGAAACGTAGCCCCAAAGAGGGGGGGTCTCTGTGCACCCCTCACCCTGAAGGCACGACTCGAGGAGCCAGCAGCCCCCTCGGATGCTCCAGAAGCCCCCTTGGATGCTCCAGCAGCCCCCTTGGATGCTCCATAAGCCACCTAGGATGCTCCAGCAGCCACCTAGGATGCTCCAGCAGCCCAGCCCCACCAAAATAGCAACACGAACTGAACTGGAAACCCACACATCAAATAGAAAGGAAGATGCGGGGAGAGGAATAGCAGGAAGGTGAGGCGGCAGCTGCCCCCGCTTCCCGAGCCGAGCCGGCAATTCAAGCACGCCGGCTGCTTGCTTTGGCTCCATAGGAGGCACATCAGATAACGCTTCCTGACCAAGAAAAGGACCTCGAGAGGTGTCTCAGCCACACAAAACAGCGCCGGGGAAAAATAAACTTCAAAGCCGCTCGCTTGCAGGCTACTGCACCACCTGAGGAACAGAAATAAGGGAGTTTAACAGCAGCAACGGGTCACTTCTCCCGCTTTTAAGAATTTTGTGTTTCCAAGCGTGTGTCACACAGAGGTCAGTGGCACGGAAAGATGAAATGAAACAAAGAAATCGCCTCCACAAACACAGCTGAGGATACCGCCACGATCGCTCCTGCGCGCTTCCCGCACGGCCGGACTAGGATAGAAGTTTTAAAACCATCATAGAACC
>WAAB01016988.1:10094-43440 GCA_013389865.1 Piaya cayana | reverse complement strand
CCATGGCGGCGGCTCCCGGCGCGGCGGAGCGGGCCCGGCCGCCTCCCGGCCCGGCGGCTGCGCAGCCCCGGCCCCGCGGGAGGGGCGAGCGGCGCGGGGCGGGGCGGGGGCGGCTCCAACGGACACTCGTCCAGCCCCACCGGGGTGGGGGCTCTCGGGACCCTCGTCGCAGTCCACGGAGTCGTGGGGCTCCAGCCACACGGGGTTGGGGCCTCCTAGAACCCCCACCCCGCCTCACCGGGTTGGGGGGGCTGACGGGGTCCCCGCTCCACCAGCCTAGGGGGCTCCAGGCCCTCCACACCAGGGGATCATGAGCCCCTGGGACCCCCACCCCATCCAAACAGGTTGTGGGCATCAGCCTCTCTGCACAGGGGGATTCACGGGGTCCCCATCCAGCCAGGTTGGGGGGCTCCCAGCACCCCTGTCCCACTCCATCAGGATGGAGGACTTCAGCCCCACGGGACTGGGGGCTCCTAGGCCCCTCACCCCACTCCACCAGGTTGGGGGGTTCACAGAGCCTGCATTTCACCAGGTTGTACAACCCCCATCCCACTCCACAGGGGTGGGGGGCTCCTAGAACCCTCATCCCACTCCACCGGGGGGTTCCAGCCCCACTGGGCATGGGGCTCACGGGCTCCCTACCCCACCAAGCTGGGGGCTCCAGCCCCTTGGCATGGGGGGGCTCATGGGCCCCATCACCCCAGCCCCTCAGCACAGAGTAGGTTGTAGGTCCCATCGCTCCAAAACTTGCTGGTAAGGGCTTGAGCTTCACCCCAAAAACACGCAAAGAACTTTGGGGCACGGCAGCCAGGAGCATCCCTCAAAGCCGGGCGAAGAAAGTGCGGTGCCAAAAGCAAGAGGCAGACGAGTAATGGGGTAATTAGTGTAAGAGGCTTTGCTGATTGTGTGTAAAGCCTTTAACAGTTCAGGCGTTGGGTGGCTGCCTCCCCCCCTTATTCCTGCCATGCTCGGGGTCCAAGGGGCTGGATGTGCCATCAGCTCCAAGGGATTTCTCCTGGCTGCATCCCTGGGAGGATGAGACCGTGGGGCAGCACATGGTGGATGAACCTCCTCCTCCTGTTTAAGGCACAAGTGGACGAGGTCCTGAGGGACATGGTTTAGTGTTTGATGGGAATGGTTGGACTCGATGATCCGGTGGGTCTCTTCCAACCTGGTTGTTCTATGATTCCATGGCACCTGGAGAGGGATCCCAGGCTGTGGCATCACCAGGTTGGACGGTCACTCGCTGGTGGAAGCTGAGGGCACAGCTCCTGGCAGGGAGGCAATGCCGTTTCTCTCTTACTATGTGAAAATCAACACCAAAACATCCACGTTTCCCCGATCCCACAGGAATCGGACGGCTGGGATGTCCCAGACTTGCGTCCCCATCAGCCAGGACCTGCTGGAGCAGCCAGAAGTCATCATGGTGACAAGTGTCAGCGAGTGCTTTGCTGTGGACCGTGGTGACCCCATTTTCCATTCGGAGGAGCGACTCCAGGGCCAGCCGGCGGCGGCACGCGGGATCCAGTGGGAGAGCTCCACCTCCCCGGGTCCAGAGCACAGACTTTGGCCCCATTTCTGGGAGGCAGATGCAATCCCACTGCCCTTGGCACTTAGACCTTGCCCTGTCGGGTGCTTTGCTGGGCTGTAAACAAGCTGCCCTGAGAAAGTGGCTTTGTTGAAGACTCTCCAAACTGTGGTGGGTGCCCAGAGGACCACGCACTCCGCGGGTAAGTTAGTGAAAACCATGTGTTTCCATTATTTATTGACCAGCGAGGCGGGTTCCTCCTTGGTTGGCTCTGCGGGGGCAGCCCGAGGCGAGTCCCCACGGCTGCAGGTCGAGGAGGCAGCGCCGGTTCCTGCTGGACCTGGGTTATAAAACCCCAGCAGATGGGAAGCAACGTGGCTCTCCCACTGCGTTCGGAGCTTCGCCAGCCCTGTGACTCATCCCTCCATCCCAGCAAATGTCAGTCCCTCTGCGGGCTGCCTTTTGCAGCAAAGATGCTGCACTTCACCTTGTTCAAATAAAACCGGGGGTTAGAATTTGCTCGGGCTGCCCAGAACCGGGTCTGCTGTGCTGCTGGCATCCCTCCTCTACCCATGCGCGACCACCCAGGCTGAGGTGACCTGCCCTCCTGTACCCCCAGCCCTTCCCCAAATGGGTCCTCGGCCACTCTCTGCTTGGATGGTGACCACAGGGCTTTTTCCAGGCTGCAGGGCAGGGAATCTCCACCAAGAGGGAAGACTCAGGGGGCTGAGGGGGCTGCATTTACCAACAGTGCTTCTCCAAGCCAGTCCAGGAAGGTTTTGGAGGGTGTCACAGCTGCCTTCGCGGCGTGAGGACCTGTCCTAGCACTGATCACACCTGGCATCGCTCTCTAGAACTCACCCATTGTTTCTCATTTCTTTTATCCGCGCCCATCTCCTTTGTCTCTTCTCTGGGGAGAGGTAGGAGCACCGTGGGTTGCCGGGCATGGAGGGCTCGTGCTGTCCTGCAGGAGATGGTGCGAGGTTGTGGGTGCCCCCACCTCTCCCCGGCTGCTCGGGTGCTGCTGGGAGGGAGAGAGGAGGCTGCTGAGGGCTGTGCCGCTCTTGCAGGGCACAAAGCAACCGTGGCTGTTCCTGCCAGGCAGAAGAACGCGGCCACAGGCAGCTGAGCCGCAGCTTTTCTGCTCACCCAAGGGTAAAGCCAGAGATGCCGCCCCGAGCGCAAGGGCTGGGAGCAGTGAGGAAACATTCTGCTGCCACTGTGGCAAAGAGCATCCTCCCCATCTCTGATTTCAGTGCCTGCCCAGCACAGGCAGGTATTGAAAAGGCCTTGGGAGGCTTTATAAGTGCATCCAAATGCACCAAGAGCTCAGCCCCTTCCACACAGCAGGATCCTGCAGAGGCTGATGCCCTCCCTCCCTGCAAACCCCAGGTTTGTTCAAGCAGCTCCTCGGCCTCGGCGCTGCCCTTCGGGTGTTTCTTAACCTGCAGAGAGCCAGAACCATGCGTGTGGCCATCATCGGGGCTGGGGTGATCGGGCTCTCCACCGCCCTGTGCATCCACGAGCAGTACCACGGCCTGCTGCCCTCCCTGGAGGTGGAGGTCTACGCAGACCACTACTCGCCCCACACGGCCAGCGACGGGGCGGCCGGCTTGTGGCAACCTTACCTGAGCGACCACGGCAACTTGCAGGAGACGTGAGTGGGGAGGAGGAGGAGGAGGAGGCTGGTGACACTGGGTGCACGAGGGGCTGAGCTCCGTGGGGCTGGCGGAGCCACCGCTCCTCTGTTTTCGTTGCAGAGTGTGGAATAAAGAGACATTCGACTACCTCCTTGGGCACCTGGGCTCCCCGGCAGCGAAGGAAATGGGACTCTACCTTATTTCTGGCTACAACCTGTTCACACAGCCGGTGCCGGTGAGGAACAAGTCACAGCCAGGGCTGGGAAGGGCTCCAGCTCGGAGGCTGCCCGGGTGTGGGTAGGGTTGTCCTTCTTCCCAGGCAAAGTGCTGAATGCTCCCAAATCCCTCCAAGTTTGTCTTGTGACACTTGAGTGGGACTCGGTGTGTTTTCTGGGTCCCATGATGGAATATTGGTGTGAAATCAGCTCAGCCCTCTGAGGGTGGGAGCTGGTGGAGCCTTGCTGGTCGTGTCCCACAGCTCCACGCATGCCTGTGCTCCTTCGACAGCACGTTCAGGCTTGACATAAGGGAAAAATTTTTCACAGAAAGGGTTGTTAGGCACTGGAACAGGCTGCCCAGGGAGGGGGTTGACTCGCCTTCCCTGGAGGGGTTTAAGGGATGGGTGGACGAGGTGCTGAGGGACATGGGTTAGAGATTGATGGGAATGGTTGGACTCGATGATCCTGTGGGTCTCTTCCAACCTGGTGATTCTATGATTCTATGATGCGGCCTGTGTCCCCCCATGGCTTCTGTCCCACGATTACATGGGTTCATCAGCGAGCTTGGACCTTTTTCCCTCTCGCAGGACCCGTCTTGGAAGAACATTGTCCTGGGGTTTAGGAACTTGACACCAAAAGAGCTTGAGCTCTTCCCTGGCTACAGGTACTTTTCGTTCTGTTTGCTGGACAGTCTCTGATGTGCTTTCCCCCAGGCAGGATGGGGTTTGGCTGGATGGTCCCACAGGTCTGGTTGGACGGTCCCAGACGCCTCCTTGTCAAGGGGCAGCAAGGACAAGAAAGTAGGGGTGCAAAATGAGTAGAAAACACCTGAAACAAGCCAAAAAAAAAAAAAGCAACAGTCCAGCACAGAAACCATTCCAGCTTCTCTTATACTTCACCAGATGTTGACAAACTAGGGGAAGAAAATCAGCAGAAGTTGTTTTGTGCTGTAAACACAGGGAAAAAGTCATACACTTGTGCAAGAGGCAATTGGGATGGCAGAGCTGCGGTGGTTATCAGGAACATTGGGGTGGGAGGTGGCTGCTGCTGTAAAGCTGCTGCAGGTCCTCACGGCTTCCTCTCCTCGTCTGGTTTCAGCTACGGCTGGTTCAACACGGCGCTGATGCTGGAGTGCAGGAGCTACCTCCCGTGGCTCACCAACAAGTGAGTGTGGAGCTGCTGCTGCACCTCTGAGCTGCTCCGAGTGCTGGTTTCCATGTGGCGGCACCCACAGGGGACCTGAGCATCCTCCCCTGCTCGCAGCAACCTCACCTCGCGTCCCGCAGCAGCACAGCGCAACGAGCCAAAGGAGAGGGGAGGCAGGGATGCAGCCCTGAGAAGTGCAAAAAAGGGTCTGGAATTCCCACTCGTTGCCCCAGTGGGGTGACAACCCCCTAGTTTAACAGTCAGCCCGGGAGCGTATTTTTGCAGGATTAAAATGGAAATAATGGGATGCCTAGAACTGTATCTGAGAGCTCTCTGGCTTGTGGTTACGGGACTGTTTGGGGACTGGTGGTGTTCTTGTCATTTCTAATGTGGAGTGGGTGCCCTACCAACAGCACAAAGCCCTGATATGGGGCTTTGGGCCATTAGGGAAATTAATTAATGACTGGAGACTATTAGGAATCACCGATAAGACCATAAGGAGCAACAAGCCATCCTCTCCCTGGGCATCAATTACGGGTGCTAATTTGAACACTGCATTTCTTTTAGTTTGTCGGTAACAAGTGAACTCGTTCTTCCCAGGTTAACGCAGGGAGGAGTGAAGTTTTTCCATAAGAAGGTCGAATCTTTCCAGGAGGTGAGTGGTGATGTCGAGCAGAGCAGGGCAGCGGGCACGGCCCCATCCCAGCGGGGAGAAGCAGCCTCCAGCAGGCAGGGGGATGGGGGCCAGGAGCCAGTTGCAAGACTACGCCAAGATCTAGGAAGCAAATTCTACCAGGGAAGACAAAGGCTCTTGGGCATCAAGAGGTGGCTGAGGGTGAGATGCACCCTCAGAAGCATCACTGTGCGTTCACTGCTCACCGTGCCATGTCTGTCTCTCATTAGATGTTTGCCCAGGGTGTGGATGTCGTAATAAACTGTGCTGGGATGCGTGCGGGGGAGCTGCAACCCGACCCGGAGCTCCAGCCTGGCCGTGGCCAGGTCATAAGGGTGAGGGGGATGCAAGACTTGGGTCCCTGCTCTTTCTTCCAGAAGAGCCATTTGTTAGCTTATCTCACCTTATGAGATGTGCCCTTGTGGGCTAGACCCACACTGGGATCGGGTCCCGATTCCCAGCTAATGGTGGTCATGGAAAACCTTCCTGTAGGCAGAAAACCTGGATCCCATTCCTGATTCAGTGGTGGGAACACCCCGAGACTCCAGCCTGATTCTTGGTTGGGTGAAAGTGGGGGGAGGCCAGAGATATAATGCTAATAACAAAACGTAAAATGCTTGGAAGAAGAGAATGATTATCTGGGAAGGAAGCTTCTCTGCTTGCCTGCCTGCTCTCCCATCTCCCTGTCTTCCCGTGGCAGCAGCACAGGGAATCATAGAATCAGAGAATCACCCATCAGATCATGGAGTCCAACCATTCCCATCAATCACTAATCCATGTCCCTCAGCACCTCATCCACCCATCCCTTAAACCCCTCCAGGGAAGGTGACTCAACACCCTCCCTGGGCAGCTGGCACCATGGTGTGTGCAGAGCCTGAGCAGAAGGGAGAGAACCATGTGTGGACCCCACTGAGCTGCCCACACCCCTCCTGCTGCCTCCTGGAGCCGGGGACCCTGCTCTCCATCTCTCTCTAACTCTCCCCCCTTCACCTCCCAGGTCCTGGCCCCGTGGGTGAAGCATTTCATCGTCACTCACGACATCAAATCTGGCATCTACAACTCACCGTACATCATCCCGGGGTAGGTGGCAGCGGGTCTGCCTGGCGTTAGCGATGCTCTGCTCCCATCCTTTACCAAGGAGCAAATCCTTGGCCAGACCCTCAAAAGACCCCAACACTGATGGGTGAGGCAAAGATTTTGGGGGAGATCTTTTGGTTTCGTGTTCATACCCAGTTCTTTTATCAATGCTGTTGTCAAACCACTGTAGAGCAGCTCGTCGTCATCCCCGTTAAAACCAGTGGCAGGAACCCTTTTTACTTTAATGAAAGCCTCCCCTAAAAAGCTCAGCCTCCCCTGAACCGTTACCCTGAGCCGTGCCTGCATCTGTCGCTGAAACATCTCCCGAGGGAGCCCCATCTGGTTTAGCACCCACACAAGGCTCTTTGCCACCTCCCTGCAGGAACTGAGGAGAAGTCCCAGGGGAAAAAACCTTATTTCTGTGTCCTCACAAGGGTGAGGAGGCCTGAAATGAGATTTTTGGCTCTGAAAGCACCATCTCAGCGAGCGGCAGTGGTGGTGCCCAGGCAGAGCCCAGCTCCTAGCGCTCACCCTGTGCTTTCCATCTGCTTCCCACCAGCAGCTCTCTTAGGGGATTGGGGATGTATTTGAGATGGCAGCATATGCATGTACCCAGGGAGATAAACTGCAGGATAAATAAATGTCTGCTGTTCATCCCGCCTCTCTTTCCTCCTGAGAGCCCTTCTATCCTGCTTTGGAAACAGAGAAGGGGGTTTGAGCTGTAAATTGAATGCTGCATTTCTGTCGCATCCTATTGTGCTGGTATTTCAGGATTAGGCAATAAGCCATTATTTAAATAGGAACTTTGCATGCTCACAGCCCCCAGGCAAAGGATTCCAGGCGGTTTCTGCTCGCAGTCCCAGTTATAGATGAGTTCCTCTCCCTGTGTTTAATTTAGCTTGAGCTGTCATAGCTGGGCAGCAGGCTGGCTCCCAAAGGAAGCGCCCGGATCCAGCACTCACACCTCCTCCGCCTTCGGAGAGGAGAGCTCAGCCCCAGGGTCTCTCCTCCTGCGCATCCCTGGCATTCAGCCCTTTAGTCTTTGCGCTTCCCAGAGCTCGTGCAAGGTTTTGGAAGGGTCCAGCGGGTACAGACACCTGCGGCTCCCCCAGTCTTATCCCGTCTCTCACCCTTTGCTGATCCACAGGAGGTTTTGGGGTGGAATCTGTTTCTTTGTGCTCCCTGCTGCAGGCATCCTGTTCCTTCAAACTCTCTTCCCAGGCAGGCAGGAGCAGGTTGCTTGGATGGTTTGCCCAGGCCTTTAGGGCTCTGAGTGTTTAATGACTTGCTGAGCAGCAGACGCTGCTCTTTTGCCTGCATGAGTGTTTCTCCAGCAGGAATTCACTGCATAGCAGGATCCATAAATCACACACCCGCTGCAGCCCTCCACGTGCTGGCCCAGCAAGGGACGCTCACCACCATTTATCTCTCTCGGTGCAGGAGAGAGTTCACGGTCTTGGGAGGGATTTATCAGCCTGGCAACTGGAGTGAAGAGAACAGCGCCCAGGATCACAAAACCATCTGGGAGAGCTGCTGCAGGCTGCTCCCTGCTCTCCAGGTGGGGGACCTTGACCCAACACCAAACACCGGGAGGGAGGGCGGAAGGGGGCATAGGAAGGCCACGTGCTCAGGACAAATTGAGGCTGCAGGGGAAGGATGCTGAGGGCAAAATCTGATTAAAATCCCAAATCTGAATCTTTATAGGAGTAACACACAGCACCTGCCTTCAGCAGGCCAGGAGAGCTGGAGGGGTGTCTGCAAAGCAAACCTTTACTTGTGCAGTGTAAGCCCCCACACCCAGAATCACACCAGCGATGGGTGAAACGCACACACAGAACAATCCTGACCTTTTTGTGTGCGTCCCAGAGCAGCACCAGGCACTCGACGAGAGGGTAAATCACGAGGTGGTGGCACAGCTCGATGTTTGTGGGTCGCTGGCTGTGTTCATCCTGCACGCGTCAGGCTCTGTACACCTGGTGGATGGATGGACAGGGTTTAAGGCTGGTGTTACTTTTAAGACAAGGGTTGTAGGAAAAAATAATCACCTTATAGGTGGTAAAAAATTAGAACGAAAGCTCTGGAGGTCCCCCCAGCCTTTTGGCTCTGCTGCACTAGAGAAAGGCTGGTGAGGGTGGTTTATCTCCGCTCCTGATGCCACCGTCGCACCCTGGATTAGCAGCAAAACCAGCGCAGGGGGGTTGCACGGAGGTTTGCCTCACTGGTTCTGCTGATCCAAAATTGTTCTGCTCAGTCACAGCAGCTGGAGCAGCAGTGGGGATGGAGGAGCCTCTTTCCCTGCTCCGTGCAAGAGCCTCCTCTCAGGATCACTCAACCTCTGGCCGTGGTAATTTGGAGAGATGCTGCCACGTGCTGATGTGCTTCTGCTTTCAGAATGCAAAGATCGTCGGGGAGTGGAGCGGCTTGAGACCTGCGCGCCCCTGCGTTCGCTTGGAGCGGGAGACCATCCCTCACGGGCATTTCCAGGCAGAGGTAGTTCACCGGGCAGGATCATAGAATCATAGAACCACCAGGTTGGAAGAGACCCACTGGATCATCGAGTCCAACCATTCCCACCAATCTCTAACCCATGTCCCTCAGCACCTCATCCACACGTGCCTTAAACCCCTCCAGGGAAGGCGAGTCAACCAACTCCCTGTTCCAGTGCCCAATGACCCTTTCTGTGAAGAATGTGACGTGTTGTGCTCTCAGGAACTCAGGCTTGAGCCCCGCTGCTGCGTTCTGGTGTGGCTGGAGCATCGGGTGCAGAGGATGCTCTGGGGCCCTGCTGAACCACACGGAGTTGCTCCTGCCTCTCCAGTGGCTTTTGGAGGGAGGGAACGAGCAGCAGGTCACCGAGCTGTGCACTGGGAGTTCTCAGGTCGATCCAAAGACGCTAAGGATATTCCCAGCCGCTCTCGTGGCTCCTTGCTGCCCCAAACCCCAGAGGGTCCGGCGTGGCTTTCCCAGCACTGACCCTTTCTCCTCTCCCCCAGGTGATACACAACTACGGCCACGGCGGGTTCGGGATCACCATCCACTGGGGCTGTGCCATGGCAGCGGCCCGGCTCCTTGGGACCATCCTCCAGGAGAAGAAGCTGGCCAGATCGCCGCAGCCCCGCTTGTGAGTTGCCCGCTCGCCTGGGATGATTGTAGCTTAGAAAGATGCGAATAAAGAGTGATGCACGTCGGCCATTCAACCCTCCCGCCAGCTCCCCCTCTGGATCACGGGGTCTCATTTTCAGGTCACTGCCTGTTCTCCGTCGCTGCCGTTTGCCAGACGGCGGAGCTCCCTCCGCCCTGGCCTCGCACAACCCACCCAGAGGAAGTGCATTAAAACACGGACTAATTATCTGTGGCGAAGCGCGCTTGAGCGCGGGGGATCAGCCTGCAAAGGGCAGGCCGGGTTCAGCTGAAATCTCGACAGCCCTGCAGTTCATCTGCGTGATGGGACAGGATCTGAAACTGAGCCGGTGCCACCCGAGGTCTTCCCTGACTGCTCCGACACCCAGCACGTAATTAGATTTACCAGCTTCTCCCAGGAGGCAAAAGCTCCTTAGTAGGAAGACGCTCTGAAGCTCCCAGGGAAGTAACAGCGGCTCTAAAAGCTTGTGCTTCAGTCACAACAGCTTTTCTTACGCTCGTGCCAGGGCAAAGCACGGGTCTACAGCACCTGGTTAGTGTATCTGGCATCGGACGGCAGCGATTGCCTAAAAAGGGCTTTCCAAATGATGTCTTCAGCAACAAAAGCAACATGTTCCAGCCCTGCGTACTTGCCAGACGCTATATATAGCGGAGAGCATGGGCAAAATAGCTGTTCTCGTCCTAAAACCTCCCACGGGCCCTTCGGTTCCTCATTCCTCCAGTCGTGAGACTCTGCAGCTCTGGGAGAGGAGGTGGCTGGTGTCAGGTTGTGCTTCCCAAAGGAGTTTGGGCACAGATCCGGGAGCGTACGGCTCTCCGAGGGTGTTTGATGATGCTGCTGGAGATCCAATGCTCTGTTCTGAAGGTACAGTTTGGCTGCTCTTCCATGCCACGCAGCTTCCCTGCTCTAAAAAAACATCACAGACCAAGCGCTGAGTGGTCAAGAAGCCTCAAATCCTGCTAGCAGTTGTCCCAAGTGCCTGGCTCGCTCTGCTCTGCAGAGAAGCCAACTATTTCTTCCTCCTCTGCGACGCAGCTTCTCTCTCTCCCTTTGACTCCGTGTGCCAGAAATAGCTCGTCAACCTGGTTTGTGATGCACCAGGCAGCTGCGTGTGGCGAATGGGAGATGCTGCAGTGCAGCTGGGCTTGTTTTACCTCCTGGGCACCAGGATTTAAGCACGATTCCTGGCCACAGCCTCGCACCAGTTGTTCCTTGCGGAAGGACCCCGTCTCCTGATGCGCTGCTTCGGCTTCACCAAGGAAAAGAGGAATTTGTGAAGGCTTTGTAGACGCGATGACCGCTCAGCGCTGCTGGAGACGGTCCAGGCAGAGATCTGCTGCCTCGCATACACGATTCTAGTCACATTCTCAGCGCTGTGGAGGTTACTGTGCCAGCACAGCCCTTCCAGCGACCTCCTTTTCCGCTGAATGCTGTGTGATCGTTGTGTTCTTCTCCAGCTTGCAGACCCTGAGCAGTCAGAAAGCTCCGCTGAGCTCTGCCGAGTGCATCTGCTGCTTGTCTGCGATGTTACTCGTGCCATAACAAAAAGAGGGAGACGTAGGAAAATCAGGAGTCCCTGCCACGTCTAGTTTGTCTATCAAAAAGGCTTTCCACTTCATTCGGCAGCTCACCTGATACGCTGCACTCACATTCCAAGGGATATAATCAAGATAAGGATATTTTAAAAAAAGAAAACAATAGCTGGAGAAAAATTACCATTGATTGATGCTAAACCTAACAGTCTGCAATATTGCTTCAGTAGAAGCCATTCAGTGAAACAGCCTCCACTCCATTTCACTCAACGCAAAGATGAGCTATTAAGGACCACATTCTCCTCCCATTTGCACTCCTGTAAATCCCAACCCGCTCACCTGATTTCTGAAGAGCTACGCTGGATTAGCAGGGGTGCAGCTTGCAATAAGGCAGTTGATTCTGCTGATCTTGGGGCCCGCGGGAGCAGCCGTCCTGTGATCTGACACGGAAAACAAGCAGAAATGATTAGAGGTGTGATTTCTTTGCAGGCTAATTTTGCTTGTTTTCCAAAAAAGGCCACGATTTAATCTGTATGCACAATAAAGGTGATACTCAAATACCTCGTGCGTGATGCTTTCTCTCCTTAGCGCTGGCACGGATGCTAATTCCGCAGGAACATCCCCAGTTGATCACTTTTCCATTCTTCCTGAACATTTCTCCCTGCAGGAGGATGAGCCATAATTTCAGGCTCTGAGTAGGCAAATAAACTTGAAATATGTGTGAAATTACTCAGTTGCCTGCATATTGTTGCTAGTAGCCCCCGGCCCATGAAGAAATCGCTCCCATGCAGGAGTGTTTGGGATGCTCTGATGCAGCTCAGCTGATCTCTGCTCAGAGATGAGAATGAGGAAAGGTGTTTTATGATGTTGGCAGCCACAAAGAGACACAGAGGGGCAGAAGAGTCACGAGACTAGAGCTCACGGCCGTGGCGAGGTGGCAGTGGGGAAACTGGAAGCCTCTGCACAAAGCGCCGTCTCCAGCGGGCAGCATCAGCAGATTTTATGAACACGCAGTCCTCAGCAACGCCTGCTTGGGACACAGAACAAAGCTGGAAACGCATCAAGTATCAGTAGAGTGATCCTCTGTAAGCAAACAGCAGCTCTGGCATTCGGGGAAAACAGAACGAGCTTTAGAAAAGGCCAAGGGTGCCAAAAAAGCTCACACAAAACACAGAGGGATGAATATCCACCCCGAGTAGTGCTTCCGCAACACAAACCCTCCCGCAGTTACCAACTGTTTCCATTCCTGGAGCTAAAACTCCTCATCCCGGTGGACTTGGAGCGGCTGCACGAGCTGCGAGAAGGAAGATTAATGCACACGCCGAGATGAGCACACTCTGTATTAGCATGCAAAGTATTTGAAGATCATTAGTGGAGTCGACCGAGACGGGAACCACCTTGTCTGTAAATTACTGGACGTCAGAATATCATCTGAAGGGTAGAGGAACACAGCCAGGGTGTGTGCTTAGTTGTATGTTATAAAAACAAGATAGGTAAAAGGAAAGTTTACATTAAAAAGTAAATAAATAGCAAGAACCCTCCCTGCCCCAAAGTCCGAGCCAACTCCTCCCAGCGCGCCTGTGCGATCAGCATTAAAGGCTTCGCTAGAAATCACCCACAGGCAAGAAGCAAAACTGACCGGTTTTTACATTCCGAACTGAATTAAATGCGAGAAGCAGCTATAGGTCCTAAGATAATTAAAAATACAGACACACAAAACGAGTCGGATCTGTAAGCACTGAGCTCTCATGCATCCCACTGAGTCCACGCAGCAGCATTTATCTCAAATCACTGAGGCAATGATAAAGTTACCGACCCTTCATCCGAGTCCCACAGAGCAGCCGAAAGCATTTTTACTGAAAAAACTATTTATTTGTTTAACATAAAATATCTAGTGTGGGCATTAAACTATCCGATGTCACGTCAGTAACATGGGAACGAGAAAGAGTATTTTACAACAAGCTCGATATACACAAAGTTTTGAAACATTAAAACGTACCCAGCTTAGAAACTGTACATTCAAACACAGGGAAACATTCAATGTTCTTTCCGCAAGCATTTAGGAATAAGAAATCATTCCAGCAAAGCACACTCGGAGAATTATTTTTTCCCACAACGGCTTTGCACGTTAATATCTCAGACGGTCGGCAAATCTCTGAACCCTCACAGTCCTGTTTGCTCTCGATTGGAATTCAAAATTATCTCGCTTTATTGTTTGAAATGAAGTAGCTCTAGTAATTCCTTCATCAGTGAAAAATACTTGTCGGTGTGGAAAACAATCTTTGGAAGCTTGTTATATACATCAGTGGTGTATTTTAAAATATGATTGGTGGTTATTTATAGGCTATTGTGGAGCAACCCGAATGCTCTTTAGGTTTTTTCAGTGAACAATCTAAAACGTCCTTCCGTTATTTATAACACACAAGGACCCGTAAAACCTGAAATTCAGTTTCTTCAGTGCCCAGTAAGCTCCTAGCGATGCCAGTGTGGTGGGCTCCTACCCGTCCTCCTCTATCCGGCTGATCCAAAGCCCTCGGATGCCCAAGGGAGGCTCTCCCAGACGTCAGGGAGCTTTGGATCAACCTTCAGGCATCACTGTCTTTAAATCAAAGCCTTGAAGTTGTCTCAGCAGGCCCAGCCTTGGTGTTTCTACCATTATATACATTCTCAACGCAGAATTCATAAAGCTTGAAAAGCAAAAATCCCTTTGATTTATTTTTTTTTTCTCAATACTGTAAATGTCACAGGTTAAAACCGAGCTACTCAACAGCATCAAAAGGTTTTGCATTACCTATAAATCCTTACCTGGGAAATACTTTATCTGAAGCGTATGTGCAAATCTGTGAGATACATCTACTTCGCCTACAACTCTACACGCTTTGAAGGCCATGGCGACGCAGTCCTTGAAAACTGCTGAACAAAAACAAACTCCAAAAAAATGAAGTGATACGTGAACATTGACACTGGGAAAGCAAACCAGAGGCGATCAAGAGGAGACAAACCCAGCAGCTTAGGCTGTACGGTGGCATTCACAGAATCATAGAATAATCAGGTTGGAAGAGACTCACTGGATCATCGAGTCCAACCATTCCCATCAATCACTAAACCACGACCCTTAGCACCTCGTCCACTTCGTCCCTTAAACACCTCCAGGGAAGGTGATTCAACCCCTTCCCTGCGCAGCCTGTTAAGAGGAGAGACCAATATGAAGGATGCATCACATCAGGCCACGGATTTAACGCACTGGATATTCGTTCTCGCCTCTAACGCGGGTTTTCACCCCATGGAATTCTTCTAGGGACCATCTAAACACAACTGGTGGTGAGCCCGCCCGGTGAGAGGCATGGAACTCGCTGGATGCGTCCTCATCAGGTGCGGACAACACGCTCTGGAGTGGAGGAAGGGGATGGTAGCCAGAACTGTCATTAAAGGGTTCAACACTCCATCCTACACAAAGGCACAACAGGTTTTCTACCCTCCAATATCTGATCTAAACCCATCCAGGAGCCGCTTTCTCGCTGTCGACATCCCATCTACCAGAGGGACAGTGCAAGGGGAACAAATCCATCCATCCCTATCTCGGATGTGATCCAACCACAGCCCCACAGGAGATGAGAACAAAAAACCTGACAGCCCTGCCCGTTAACCAGGGATCTGGACTGGACCTTGAGCTTGCTGGAGACTGAGCACACGGGATACAAAGACAGCAGAGACAGGGGTGACCAAACCACCAGGACAGACAGCGTTTGTGTCCCCTCAGCCACATCAAAAGCGGGATACGCTGTGAGCTGAACTGCCTTTTCCTACGACTTCGAAAAGGAAAGGTCACTTGTTCAGACCCATCGCTGCTGGAGTTTTTCATTGCAGCAGTAAATGAATGGACAGACGCTTCGGTGCCTTGTTGAATTCACCTCCCTCAGCAGCAGACACCCACGCACAGAACATCTACAACCTCTTTGGCCTTTTTTTTTTTTTTTTTTTTTGTTCGAGTTTCCTCGTTTTCTTTAANACCCTTAAATGAAAGACGAACCCCAACCGTGTTCATTTGTATTGCACCCGAACGTGGACTCAGTGACCTATTCTGACCCCATAGAAAAGGGGCCTGGCTCCCAGAAGACTTAAAATATTCTACTGTGCAAAAACTCGGTGCGCACTAACCTGTGTTTATGTGAGACGACCGACCACACGCGCTATAAAAACGTATTGCTTCCCGCAGCCTAGTGATTCGTGTTTAGTCCATCTCACATTTGGTCGTGTGTTCTGGTCTGGAATCCTGAAAATAAACTGAGACGTGGATGAGACAGGCACGTCTCAGCTTCCTTACTCTTTCCCTCACTGCACATTCAAGGATGCCGATACCTGTTTTCATAGAATCACCAGGTTGGAAGAGACCCATCGGATCATCGAGTCCTGCACGGTGAAGATTTCTCACAAACAAGACAGACTTATCCTCACCGGACTCTGTTCCATTCTCCAAGTGCAGGATTATCAGCCTCGAGGAGCAACATTTGAAGGAGTGAAGCTCCTCATCGAAGGATGATTGCAGTTCAGCTCTTCCCACGACTTTCATGACACGATGCCAACTACATTCCTTTGTCGCCAGAGAGATGTAACAGTCAACGCACAATCAGCAGCTATCGAAAAGTTCCATCCTGCTGTCGGGAGGGCAGCAGGGAGACGCTTGAAAGCGGCTCCAGCCAAAACTCCAGTTATCCGAACGGAGGCATTTTCATCACAGGTTTTGGCTACACCATCGCGAGAACGTACTTAGGCAAATTGAGCGGAAACATACCCGGATCCATGCAGAAAACCACAGCATGCATCTCCACACACAAAGAGACACCGGGACAGCTCAAGCAGTCTTCACCAAGCCACAGACAGAGTGCTCAATGATTCCAGGAACGGTAGAAAAAGGCGAATGCCGCCCCAAACTGCGAGGATTTACATTTCTTACACAAGGTTCCATCTCTGCAACCAACGCCGCTCCTCACTGACTCAAACTACCTGGCCTGGGTGGGAGAAACATTCAGAAAACTGTTCCCAAGCAACCGGTGGCCATTAATTCTCAGGGAATAGAACCCATAAGCAAGGGAACTAGAAAGCATTGGTCTGTTTACCATTATCACATTTTGTTGTCGTTGTCGATGGTTAAAAAGTGCAAGGCAGGCATCTAATTCATAACCCCTATTCTGTAGTGTATGGAATCCACCGTGTGCTACGCCAGGAACACAATAAATATTAATCTGTTGGTTTTAGGCATCAAGAGTACATTATTTTACTTACAGCTTATACTGAGTTGCATTCAGTTAGCTATTTGCTCGACATGGGACATTTGAAGCTGGACAGCTGACCATGCAAGCACAACGGACTCAAGAAAAACCCTTCCTGATGAACTTCAAATGATATCTGGATCCTCTTGATGCGGAAGCAAAGTTTTTGTGAAAGTGAGCGAAGAGCAGCAGAGACACGATTCGCTTGGGCTCAACCCGAAGGTTCCTGCGGTTCGACACATGAGGTTGGCAGTGACGGTATGGTCAGCTCTCTAAGCTTCGGGGTTGGGTTGTTTGTGATCTCGCTCGTATCATCCATTCTTCCAGCGGGTTTTCGTGTCCCCTCATTCCTGGGANCCTGTCACTTGGGAGAAGAGCCCAGCTCCCTCCTCTCCACAACCTCCTTTCAGGTAGTTATAGAGAGCAGTGAGGTCTCCTCTCAGCCTCCTCTTCTCCAAGCTAAACACCCCCAGCTCTCTCAGCCGTTCCTCATAAGGCCTGTTCTCCAGCCCCTTCACCAGCCTTGTCGCTCTTCTCTGGACTCGCTCCAGAGCCTCAACATCCTTCTTGTGCTGAGAGGCCCAGAACTGCACACAGGAATGCAGCGGAAGAAATGTTAATTACAGTATTACTGTGTATTTTCTTTCCTTAGTGCTTATCAGAGCTATTAAACACTGACAACAGCCTGGATTATAAGCGCCATGAGGTGTTGCTGCCCTTCTCTATAAGACAGGAGTTCAAATCACAAGTTTTCTGCAGAGCCAGATGCTGCTGACACAGTTCTGAGTCCCGTCCTGGCAGAGCCTGAGGCTACCAACCTCCCTGCCCAGCTCTTTCCATGCACCCTGAAGGTTTGTAGCCCCCCAGGACCTCAGCCTGGGGTTTGAAGAGAAAGGTGGCAATTGCACCATAGAATCATAGAATCACCAGGTTGGAAGAGACCCATCGGATCATCGAGTCCAACCAGACGCAGAACTCCCTGCTTCTCACAAACCCTGTCTCTAGGTGTCCTTATATCCATCCAGCAACCTACTTCTTGGTGATTTATCCACCAACATATGGAGCTCTGGAGTTAAAATCCAGAGCTTGAGCCTGAAGGAGCAGGCACCAACCACCCTCCTCCAGCGCATCACGCACGGATCACACATGGTTTGGTCCAGCTTCTCCACCACCTTCCTGTACCCGCAGTCCGAGAAGGAGAAGGGATTTTACCTGTGCAATGAACGGGGTTATGAGGGCTCCCACTCTGGCCATCCCACTGCATGTTCCCAGCCCCAGAGCACGCGTGGCTGTCGGATAAACCTGTCAACGAAGCAGAAGCTCGTTAAAGCCAGTGGGAAGTTCTTGCTCCTCCACCCTCCTAAAGCAACAGGGATTAATAAGTGGTACAACAGCAAGTTCTATTAGACAATGAGAATGAGACCATCAACTAACATCTAGGTAAATCCCACTGTGAAGAGGTCATCAAAATGATGTTCCCACCACGTTTTCACCCCCCTTAAACGTTCTCGTTCCAAAAACAACCACCTTACCTCAGGAGTGTAAACATAAGCAGCCTGAAATCCTCCTGAAATAAAAGCTCTCGCAATGAAGAGCAGCACGGTAAGAACATTTCTGCGAGAATAAAAAGGAGAGCGGCGTCTGGGATTGTTCTGCGCAATCTGTTTGTTTAACTTGGAGGCAAGTGCAATAAAACAATGCTAAATATGCTAGAACGATTCCTTTTGTTTTTTTTAATGAACACTTTGTATTTTTTCTGGACCTTTCATACAACAATGATGCCAAACAAGCTGCATTCCCACAGTCGCATCAGCTTTCTAAACGCATTCCTTCCAACTGACAGCTGCGGCTTACGGAAACAAGCGGCAAACGCCAAAGCTTATCTAAATAAGAAAAATATATTCCATGTTATGAATGGTGAGAACAAAACACGAGTGCTGCCTTCCTGTTTAAAAGACAGCAACCTCTGCACCACCTGATTTAAAAATTGTACCTCCTACTCAGACATAAACTCTTATTTTCCCCTTTGGATTGCTCTGTCCACAAGATAATAGCGAAAGATTTCTCCTCGCTTGCTTCTTCTAGTTTCCTTACAAACTCCGGTGAGAAAACCTGACGCTATCCTTAATTCTTCCTCCAGCTGAGCAAGACCATCTCGTGGCTTTTCAAACCATCACTTCCACCTCTCCTGCTGTAATCAGGACAGAAGGTGGATGAATCAGACCTACCAGTTGTTCACCGTGTCTCACTTACCTTCCAACGCAGAGAAAGAGCAGAAGACTGCAAAAGGAGAAGACAAGAAAGGACAGGGCCATGGTTTTCTTGCGGCCTATCCGATCGATAATCCATAGTGTTACTAATACACCTGTGGAAGGAGACAAGTCATAGANGGGAGAAGAGCCCAGCTCCCTCCTCTCCACAACCTCCTTTCAGGTAGTTGCAGAGAGCAATGAGGTCTCCTCTCAGCCTCCTCTTCTCCAGGCTAAACACCCCCAGCTCTCTCAGCCGTTCCTCATCAGGCCTGTTCTCCAGCCCCTTCACCAGTTTTGTTGCTCTTCTCTGGACTCGCTCCAGAGCCTCAACATCCTTCTTATGGTGAGGGGCCCAAAGTCAACTGTTGGGAGCTGAGCAAAGGTGGAGCAACAGCAGCAGTTCGCTTTTAACATAGGCTGGGTTAGTTAGATTTGAAATTCTGTTCTTTCTTTCTTTACTTGGCTGGCAGAGGCATCAGGCGGGGGGGTGGAATGGGTTGCCCCAGCCACTGGTGCCACCCGAAAACAGCAGCTCTGCGTCCCAGCTGGTGAATCTCGCTTTGTGTTCACAGTCCCACTGCTCTGCACACCCAACGCCCTCACACTCAGGGGCTACACACTGATACAGGAGTGAACAATCAACTGAGACATCTGTTAACTACTGATTATTGCAGCGAATGTTGAAAAGTCTGCCTCCTGTCCCACTGGGATATCTGCTGTTCCGCTTCCGACTGCTCTTCCCTGCTAATCTTCCTGCTGCTGGATTTAAAGGCTCTTTAGAATTTAATATTTTCTTTTCCTTGTGTTATTTATAAGCTGCCATCAAATTATTTCTCACCTGCTCTTCGACAAAGGAAAGGGTTCAAGCTCTAAGTCTGACAAATTTAAGTATTTTCTCTTATCCAGCTCTTTTTAAAAGCCGATGTATTGCAAATGAGGGGATTATTCAAGCATCAGAGCTGCCAGGTATTGCTGTTAATATTTCTTACTCCTCCCTCGGTATGTGTCAGGATCAAATCTGCTCTAGCATCAGTCCAAGGGTCTATATTCTCTTTTCCATCCACTGCATGCTGACATCCTTGTCAGAATGACTTTAACACAGGACAGTTCTCCTATCAGGTAGCAACCATGCTTGTTTATCAGTCACAGATTTAAAACTTCATCAATTAAAAGGCTTTTCTTTGAGTGTTTGTCCCTGAAACTATAATCTAGGGCAGTGGAAACAACCTGACCACTGCCTCAGTGCTGTTTCAGTCAGATTAATACTGACAGATCATCTAAACAATCACTATTACACACTATCTTGCTTTTTCCACATCAGACTGTTCATTAAAATTCACTGAAATTCACGACTGAGGCTGGACGCAGAGTTCTCCATTGATTCACTACACCCATGAACCTTTTAAAATAGTTCTGGAGAGCCACTTATGGATAAAAGTTCAAGTGGTTCTGCCCCTCTGATTTAATTTTTACTCTCCCTCGGAACGCCTAATAGGTTGGTTGGATAGAATCCATAGTCAGACGGGTCATTACAGCTTCGCAAAGCAATTAGCAGCGATTTGATCTGCAGTGATCGCAAGGGCAGCGAAGAGAGCTCCAGCTGCTGTGTGTACATCAAGTAGTGCAAGCAAGGAAATCCACGGGCACTGGAGCAGGGAGAAGAGCTCGTTCCGCTCACACTGAGCCACCGGCAGTGAGGAACTGGTGCTTCTTATTGCCCCTTACCAGGGAACTCGGACAGGGTTGTCCAGAGCAGATCGGTGTAGTCTTCCTCTGTCAGGTACTCACAGGTCAGGCTACACTTTGCTTTAACTTCTTGCCTTCTACTGGATACTGCGGGAGGACAAAGTAAAAAAACCCAAATATTCAATCTGTTTGAAGTCATCTCTTCCCTGCTTATCTTCCTTTCCTCCCGCTACGCCTTTAACGCTTGCGCTGCTGAAAGAGCTCAAAAGGATCTACTGAAAAGGCCTCGCTGCACAGCAGGTATGTTCTACCTGGAAGATACAGCTGAAAACAAAGAGTTTATCATCTTCTTTGTGGCAGGATGTCTCACCTCTGCAACCATCACTATCGAAATTAAAGTTTCACTTCGTTATCAGCTGTACAGACTCAGTTTTTTTCAGTCCGGGGCTTATGACAGCGAAGAGAATTAACAACAATAATACAGTTTCTCCCTGCACCAACTGGGATGCTGACACTTCATTGATTCTTTGAGAAAACTGAATCATCCCGTGTCTTTGTAAAACCAAGAATTTTTACATGCAGGCTCCTCTGTATTGGTTAACCAGAGCTGAACCTCTCAAATAGCTAATGCACTCCTCTAAAAGCTTGGGATCTGTCTCTTCTCTCAGCGCTACCCATCTTCTTTCTCTAATTTTCCAGCTAACAAGCAGTTTGCACTAATTACAAGTGTTCTGAATGCAATCACGTCTCCCCCCGGGGAATCAAATTTTTCAAGCCTCTTTTTTATTTTTAAAACACAAAAATCTGAAACAAAAAGGGCGATGGATTCCCACCATTGTTTTTTTCTCAGCAGGTTTTCTCAAGCTGAGAACCTGAGAGCTCCACGGCAGCAGCAGTTCTCCCTGTCTCAGAACTAATAATCAGGCCTGGCAAATCTGGAAACTTACATTTATTCAATCGCTTTTTTTTTTCTCAAGATGAACAGACACTTTTTTCTAACAGGTCTCCCTTGAAGGCTGTCTTGCTGTTTTACATTTTGAGCTCAAAGACACTGCAGGACCTCTCCGTATTGTGCAGGAAACAAGGAATGGGCTATCAAAAATGTTTAAAATAAGCAATTTTAAGCAGATGCATTAAAATTCAGGCTGGCAGCCACACTCCTTTCCAAATTAAGAGCAGAGGCAATCTAACAAAAGACATTCTACTACCTAACAGGGTATATTTAAAAAAGAAAAGATGGACTAGTACTCACTGCTGCAGACATCTCCCGCTTGGAAGAACTCTGTAGTTAATAAAACTAACCCATAATATGAAAAAGCATTGGAAAACCTGGAAGGAAGAAAATGAGAGAGGAGGTCTCAGCTGGTCAAACCTACAGAAAACAGCACGAATCAAAACTGATCCCAATGTGTGAGGATTTCCACTAAGCGCTACCTCAAAGCTATTTCCTACCAACATTCAGAAAATGAAAGGGCAATTAGATTGAGAATTCTAGCAATCGGATGGTTTAATAAATTACAAATCGATACAGGTTGGGTTTTTTTTTTTGAGGAGGAAGTTGCTGGATTTTAGCGATCCCGTAAAATACCTCCATTAAAAACCCATTTAGAATCGCGCTGGCATCGAGCCATTTACGTTTTTCTCTTACCATATAAACCAGAGTAGCAACGTGGTCCATCTAAAATGGGGCGTAAAAAGGTCCCGCATTTTCCCTCGGTCTTCCTGTTGGAAACAAGCAGAAGTCAGATGATCAGGGCGCTCGCTGGTCCTGGGCTGGAGGACGCACGGGGCTATGGACTAGATCTCAGGATCATAGAATCATAGAATCACCAGGTTGGAAGAGACCCATCGGATCATCGAGTCCAACCATTCCTATCAAAACACTAAACCACGTCCCTCAGGACCTCGTCTACCCGTGCCTTAAACACCTCCAGGGAAGGAGAATCAACCTTCATCAATCAGGATGAGCGTGTGGCTTCAGCTGAGGGCTCTTCGGGTTGTAGGAGCCACATGGGAGCTGGGATCCAAATAACGAATTACTCTGCTGAGGGAAATTCTCCAGGAGCACACGGTTATTGAACCCAGTTCACTGCTCCTCCACAAGGAGGTGAGAACCTGTCACAACAACCCAGGGTTAAGGCACCTGGGAACTGCAAGCACCCTCCTGCAAGGAGACCCCTTGTAAACTGAGTGGTTCTTAGAGAGATGGAGAGCGGAGGGCTCAGCCTACAAACTTGTGGTTAAGGAAAAGAACTTTCCCACCCTGCCCCGAAAACAAAACCATCCAAAACTTGCAGAGCGTTCCTGCGCGGCACATGAAAATCACCCTGACTGCACCAAGCACTTGTGAAAGGCACATGAGCTCAAATCCTCACTGATCCAGACCTTCAAACCACCATCTCTGATTAGTGAGATGCTGTCGTGCCCATCAGGCTCCTGCCTAGCTTCACAATTTTGCTGTTTTTCAAACCTACGGGTCTCCCTCTCTGTTCCTCCTTGCTAGCTACAAAGCAACTTTTTTTAGAGAAGCCCCCTTTCTGTTCTGTAAACACAGAGCTGCTTTACACGTTGAGGGGCACTGAAAAGTTGGCCAAATAAAGCTGAAATTTAAAAAAATCCATTGCAATTCATACAGTAAACACACAGCTCGGAAGAGCTCGAATTACCCCACACATTAGGACCAAACAGGAGTTTGCAGGTTTCCCCCTCCGGAATATCAAGATTAGATTAAAAATGAGGTGCAGTTAGAGTCAAATTCCATCTTGCCTCACGAGTTCTGAGCTGTGTTCTTCAGTCGCCTCCAGGCTTGATTTTAATAACAGGCTCTTAGAGTGAGGTTAAATAACATTAAAGCCCACTGCAAAGGTCCTTTTCAGGATTTTCATGTAAATACAAATGAGAAGCTAACTCTTTCTCACTGCGAACGAGGCACGTACGATCATCTCACTTTTTTTTTTATTACTGGTTGATTATTTGCTTATAAAAATACATATGAATGCGGCACGGTTTCATTGCATCCCATATTATTAACGTGCCTGCTCCCTGTACGTACCTGTCTGGAAATAATCAATTTTCCCAGAGGCATGGGAGCTCCGTTTTCTGTCGCTATCCGCTTCAACGTGGCGATTGCTTTTTCTTGATTTCCAGATAATACATCGTACCTGGCACTCTCAGGCAGCCACTAAGAGAGAAAAGCGGATCAAATACACAGAACGATGCCAAAACCAAAGCAATAAACCAACCAGGCGTTTTCTTTGGGGGCTTGTGGTGAGAAGCTCAGCGAGTCGAGCAGACTCGCTCGCATAGGAAAGGATAAGGGAGCTCATCTTTAACAGCTCAGAGAACCCCGTTTGCACCATAAAGTCAAAACCCCAGTCTGAAATCTTCCTCTTCTATTGCCTTGGGTTTATTCTTGAGAAGCACAAGGCATTTTTGCAGGTTCTTTACATCGCTCCTTCTCAGCAAGGAAGATAAAGCATCCAGGGCAGATAACAAGATGCTCTGGGCATATAAAAATTCACATTTTTAAGCTCCTTTTTTAAGAACCAGCAGGTTAGCATCTGCGTAACTGCAGATACTGCTGAAAAACAATGACAGTGACTAAGGAATAGGAGCTTGTAACAACCCGACAAGGACCCACATCTTTGAGAAGCCTGAGCGATCGGCAAAAACATTCCTAACAGTGCACTGAAGCTCAGCTTTAACTCGTAGATGTTTTATTTTGGAATCTGACCTGCCCTATGCGGATTTTACCCCTGATTTGGGTGGGGTTTTTAAGAGGACAAAAATTATAAAAGCTGCGATTTTGGTAAAATGATTTAATACTCTAAAGAGCGGTCAGAGAAACAGCATCTTTTAATGAAATGTTGATTCCACTGAGCTCAGCTGAACAAAAGGCATTAAATTAGAGGTATTTCCAGGCTTGATTTGGTTTCACAGAATTCCAGCCTGTCCTCAATCTTGAGCAATTAGCCACATAAACGCAGCTCTCGCTGGAATGTTTTTACCAGCACCCTGTTGAAACAACAGCATTTTTGTCATTATTTCCGATGTTTCAAAGAAGACACCAACAGAGAGTTCCAAACAGTCACAATTCCCTTCAATCGGGTGACAGAATGAGCTAGCGGGGTGGCAGATGGATGGAACATGCACTCATCGAAGAGAGAATACCTACAAAACACAGGACAGCGAAGAGCAAAAGCGGGAGGGCAGAGAGAATGAGAAGCCACCGCCAGCCCAGAGTGGGCATCACCAACACTGCTAGGAGGACCTCAAAGACGGTCCCAATGGCCCAAAAGACCTGCCGAAGGGAAAAGAAACAGTCACAAATGAGAATAAGAGCGCTCTTAGGGCCTCCTTTGTAATATTCCGAGACGTGCTCCCTAGGGATAGATGGAGAGAGGGGAGCCAGAGACATTGCAAATCACGGAATCATCGAATAGTTCCACTTAGCTCGTTATTTAAGGCTCAGAGTGTATTTCTTACCCAGAGTTGCTCAGAGGGAGCCAAACCGTGGCGGAACAAAAGTGATACAGAAAGGAGTAATTAACCTACTGAAGTCTATTTATAAAAGACTAACCGACGGAACGTAGGACCAGCCAGCAGAGAGCTCAGAAGACTCATTTTGCATTGAGAAGCAAAGTTTGGTGAGGTTTTCCACAAGGATGTTTCCTCCAAACTGACTGATGCAGGTGACTAACTACGCTGTTCTGACCCCTCATCCATTAGAAAGCAGCAAATTTTGCCTCAAAGCATTTACGGGGCAAAACTCTGCTCTCTGTGACTTCAATACGTTTGGATTGAATAGAGGGAGCTGAACTTAGTCCTGCATTTACTGAACGGTCTGTTCTCTGCTATCAATTACTGACTTGTAGATTAATTTTACCCTGTAATTAGCTGATACTCAAATGCTCTCCCTGCCTTGTGTTAACAGCACTAACCTAGGCACGGGATACAAGTTAATCTGGAGAAAAACAGATTCAACAAAACCAGCGGAGCATTACGCGAGTGCTTTATGCTGCTTTTGGACTTGGGCTAGTGCTGGTGTACGGGGGTCAAGCTCTGCTCCACGCTAACCTGAACAATCAAGATTAGAAAGCAGCCACTTTTGAGATCAGTTGGATCAAACAGATGTAGCCAACAGCAGAATTTGTCCCCCTGGGGACCCGCAGGCACAGCCACGCCGCTCACCTCTATTAACAAAATGCATTTGGCTCTGGCTTTCATCGGAAGGAACTCGGCGTATAAGGTTACCCTGTAAAGAGCGAAAAGAGAAAAATGTCAGATGAGCAGATTGAGAGAAACGTCACGTTAGCACAAGGAGAGAGGCTCAAACACTTTGTTTGAACCTTTAATTAAAATGGCCAAACCCCTCGCAGTAACTCAAAGCTCTTCTTAGCCCTCAGAGGCAGCAGGACTGCACACGCTGGTTCGGACTCCCCTACCTACAGAACAAAAGCCCTTTGGTTCATCACTGCATTTGCTCAGTTTGTGTGATTTTGTAACCCTACAGTTCTTAGCTAAACGCAGCAGTTCTTGATGCGCGTGTTTTCACAACCCTGCTCCGGACTGGGGCTTTCGCATTATTTTCAGCGTGTTCCATCAGCATTCAACACAAACTCTTGCTGGGTAAAGTCTTTCTTCAGGGCTTTACAACTGGCTCAGAGAATCTCGCATCAGTCTGCTCTGACAGGTCTCGATTCTCCACGAGGTGGATGCTTTCAAGGTCTGATCCTGTCACTGGTATCAAATAATCTGCACTGCTTTATTGTGGGAATTGAAAAAGAAATCATTTAACTCTGCAGAGTCTCTGTTTTGTGACCGTGCCAAAGATTAATGGTTCGGCTTCTCTGTGAGTATCTTCTGAGGATGAACGCAAGGGCCGGCAGCCAGTCGAGGCGCTCGCATCTTCGTCAAACCATCTGGTAAGACTTGTTCTTCACTCCTGCTCTGGTTGCATTCCATCGACTCCTCCTATTTCTGCCTCTAAGCTCCTCAGGCTTTCTTTGATGTCTGGGACAAAACTCCCTACTAACTAAACAAATGATGGATTGATTTCTGAGCATCTTCCCAGAACTCAGTTCCCTGAAGCACAACGCTGCACACAACGTTATATCAAATCAGTCACTATGAGGAGAAGGAAGTAAAATCATGCAACGCAATATATGATATTTCCCCTATATCACAGAATCACAGAATCACCGGGTTGGAAGAGACCCATCGGATCATCGAGTCCAACCACTCCCACCAAACACTAAACCATGTCCCTCAGCACCTCGTCTACTCGTGCCTTAAACACCTCCACGGAAGGCGAATCGCCAGGGAAGGCAAATATATCACATCAGGAAACAGGAGCTGATTAAATGCTTTACAGAACTGTTTTCTTCAGAGAACATCCCATATCTTTGCAAGTCTGGATGTCGGCACTGCGAACGAACAGTCACACTCGGCGTCAGATAATATCGTGCAGAAAATTCCCAGAGGAGGCCACAGCTCCTCTGATGTAGCTCCTACATACGTACGGAGAGAGGAATATCTGCTGTAGCCGGTTGATTTATTACTGCTGGATGATTTCTTTTGAACAGCACCTACCACAAAAATTTCTCTCTCTCATACCCGTTACAGAAAGCAAAAGCACAAAGGTACCCACGCCGTTCCATTGGAATCCAGCCACTCCTATCCAAAGTCACAAAGCCTACTTAAGGGTATTGGAGATGATACTTTTCCTGCTTCACAGATCTCTCCTTCTCTGTCACAGGAATTACTACTAGAGTTCGAACAAGAAACAGGCTCAGCAGCAATGGAATCCACTCTGAGCTCTGTAAGCGGCTCTTCGTTGTCTCTCATTAAGTCCCGGAGCCTTTGTGCATTATCCCCCCCTCTGTAAAAGCACTGGCTGTGCTGAGGCTGTTCCGCTGGGGCTCGGTGGAACATCATTAATATGTGTTTGCGGCACAATATTAACTCTGATGCTTTGTCTTTGTTGTTCTCCTGTCTCCTTCCAGTTGTGCTCGGAGGGGGCGGCACGGCAGCAGCTGCCTCAGTACCCAGCAGGCTACGGGCTGCCTCATCCCACCCCTCCTGCGCAGCTTCTAGGGGTGGGTAGGAAAGCAGTAAAATCAAATTAATAACACCGCGCTGTTCCGTCTCAGCTCTGAATCTTTTATCTGGGAACGGTAAGAGAAGAGACAGGATATTGACTTGCCTTGCGAAAAGTCTGTGAGCCATGAATCAAAGCTGGACTCTGATTACTCCGAAATAGCACCTCCGTGGGGCAAAATATCAATTATTAATAAGGATAAAAGACTACACGGAGAGAGGACGGCTATGCGCTTCCCTCTGTGTTTAAAATTAAAAGCCTAGAGCAGAGTTATTTATTCCAGGCGGAAAATTTTGAGATCATCTTCTTCGGCGTGAAAGGAATGACACAGTCACAGCGATGCTGCCTTCTTATCAGCAACGTGTCCAGGTCACCAAGATCCCTTCAGCGCTCCAGGTCTGGGCTGCGTTGTTTTGCAATTCCAACTCAGGTTCAGAGGTGGAAGTTCGAGGCAGCTACAAAATCCTGCCTGCTCTGTTTTACCCACTGCTAGGGGGCCTCTCTGCCCCTCTCATTTTCATCATGATTTACCTGAGGAAATGAGAGAAGCTTAGAAGGACTTAAGGCACAGAACATGTCACCTCTAGGTAGCCAGCTTGATCACACAGAGACACTGCGAATCTGATTCACCTCAGTGATGTGTGAGGCATCTTGGAATCGGAGAATCATGGAATGGTTTGTATTGGAAGGGATCTCAAAGCCCATCCAGTTCCAACCCTCTGCCACGGGCAGGGACACTTCCCGCTGGATCAGAGGCTCCAAGCCCCATCCAACCTGGCCTTGAAAGCTTTTGATCACCGAAGCTTTTCCAGAGTTTAATGCATTATTTCCAAAATACTTGTGGGAAAAATAGGTTTGGGACAACTGAACAGTCATGTCTTCAGTTTGACACAATAGTTTAAAAATAAAGAGAAAAGAGAAAGTTTGGACTTGTGAATATTTACTTACGACTGGGGCACTCCTCCAATGCCAAAGCCCACCAGGCCCCTCAGCACCAGGATCCAGCCGTACACGGGCGCAAAACCACTGAGGATCCCATAGTAGAGCGTCCACAACACGCTGATCTTTAGGCCCTGGGTGTTACAAATAAACGTGAGGAAAAGAAAGCCTCTGCTGTAAAACAAACTAACAAAATGTGAAGCAGAGGCACAAACTCCTTTTATTTTGTGGGAGGTAAATTCTGGCTCTGCTAAATCCTGCTTTATACATGTGGATTACGACACTTGTGAGCATCACGCGCTGAAACCTCCACACTGTAGACAGAGTAAAATCAGGGAATGGGTTGGGTTGAAGGGGCCTTAAAGCCAGGGACACCTCCCACTGGATCAGGGGCTCCCAGCCCCATCCAACCTGGCCTTGAACCCCTCCAGGGATGGGGCAGCCACCCCTGCTCTGGGCAACATGGGCCAGGGCCTCCCCACCCTCACAGCAAAACATTTCTTGCTAAGATCTTCCCTCAATCTCCCCTCTTTCAGCTTAAATCCCTTTCCTCTCGTCCCGTCCCCGCACTCCCTGATCAAGGGCCCCTCTTCAGCTTTCCTGCAGCCCCTTTCAGCACTGGAAGCTGCTCTAAGGTCTCCCCGGAGCCTTCTCTTCTCCAGGCTGAACAACACCAGCTCTCTCAGCCTGATCTCATACAGGAGGTTCTCCAGCCCTCAGATCATCTTCATGGCCTCCTCTGGACAGGAGTCCATAGGAAGTCTCATGAGACTATATTATTATTAGTTATTGGTGTTATAGATTATATTCTAGTAGGAGCTGAAGACTCACCGTTTTCCTCCCATACTGGTCTGAAATGTTTCCCCAGAGGGTGGAGCTGGACATCATTCCCACAAACACCACCTGTGAAACATGAGAAAAACACCTTTAACAACAAGACAAGTGAAATTTCCCATACAATAGCCAAGAGAACAAAAGTTCACAGTGCAACTAGACATTTCAGCTCTTAACAAGACGTCCAGGTGTTCTGGGTAGAGTTCCTCTGCAGTAAAGACAGCTAAAGATTATTATTCGTATAGTGGGATTTTTCACTCAGAATAATTTGCCACTAAATGTTAATCATTGTCCTGTTTCCGGGTTGATTTCTCATGTCAGCTTTGCAATTAAAAGATCCATCCAGTGACGAACCTTTCTGACACCAGCACACACACACTCTGATGTTAAAGACATTGCGAGTCCAGCCCTGGAAGACGCTGAGTTCTCCGGCTCCAATGAACGAATCGGCATCGCTCAAGGTCTGCAGGATACAGCAGCTCAAGATGCAGATTCGTCTCAGGTTTGAATGGAGATAAAATTAGATCTTAAAACTTTAGAGAAGTCTGAGGAAAGACTGAGGTGTCAAAGAAAATGTATTGCACCCTTTTCAGGGGTGACACCAAGAAATATGGTTTATTCGGTAGACGGAGACAGAAATTATTCCTGCTCAGTGAAGTGAAAGGCAAAAACTAAGCCTGTTCTCCCCACCAGCACATTAAAATTAAAATAAAATTAAAAATTAAAATTAAAACCCAGGAATTTTGTTTGAAATAGAAGTGCGTACTCAAGCAATAAGAGAGTGAAGAAGCAGTTCTGTCCGCCACGGCTTTTCTCTCATGCCCACTGACCCTTCTCCTTCCGATATTGCTCACCAAGAATAAAATCGGGGTGAGCTGAAAGGAGGAGTAAGACCCTCCTTCAGAGGAGCTGGCTTCAGTCAGATATCAGAAAGGACGTGATCTTAACTGACTGAAACCTACTGAGCATTTTGACCAATTTACACAACCACAAAAATGCCACCAACAGCTAAACGAAAAGGAAATTTGCCACATAGCAGTGGCATACGCTGAGAGAAGGGTCCCAAAACTAATTTTCTTACCCCCGAAGGCATTAAATGTTTCCAGCATCATAGCACCACACTCGGAGGTGGCATCGTAAGAGCTCTGCCTGCAAAGATCACTGGATAATTCACTTTGAAAAGTGATTTCCTGCTCTCTCTTGGGGCTCCCGGTCTGTCTGTGTACAAGGGAGCTTAAATATGCTGAGAAAGATTTTCAAGTAAAATAGTAAAAAATAACCAATTCTTTTTTTTTTAATCTGTTTATTAAATGGTTTGAATTTTAGGTTGAGTTTCAGTCAATTTGTAGAATTTCCTGGAAATTACATGAAACTTTGAACCTGAAACTTGAAAAATTTCCTCACTGAGTGTCATTTCTTCAAGCTCTGGTTTTAAAAAGACTCCTCCTGTTCTTTGGAACCAAAGGCAATCTGCAAAGGGCCAGGAACAGATTTAACTTTGGGAATACAAAGCATCACGCCTGAATAACAACGAGCGGAAAAACCTTACAGAAAACAGGAGCTGTCAGTTATTTTTCCTACCGATGTCAGCAATGCAACCTGCCAGCTTGGTAATCGCCACTCACAGTGAAGCTGAGGAGCTAGGATACTTAAAATCATCATTTCCATAGCATCTGCCATCTAGAAAGGGAAAAAAAAGAGAAGAAACAGAAGTAAATAACTGCCTGAAAATTTGATTGTCATAGCAGTCAGTAATAAACCTTCTTGATATTTAATTTTGGGTTTGCTCTGTGCTGCGGGTGAAAGAAAACAGTTCTGTTTGCAAGGGGACAGCGTAGGGGGAAAAAGGCAAGAGGTGCAGTTTGAAAAGGATTTCTGGCTGTTATAATGTTTTCTAACACTGTCAAAGAGACTCAAAGAGCTAAATCAAAAGTTATCGGGGAGTGATTTCGAGAAGGTTTGTCTGGCCAGTCACCCGGCTTCATTCACCTCCGTATTTCCTATTACACGGATGAGCTTTCAACTCCGCTATGCTCAGACTCAGAATTGTTTATTAGTTTATAACTTACTCCTTACTCCCTCATACACCACTACCAAATACGTTGATTCATCATCTCTAAACCGAACTGCACTACTGATTTAGGAAATAAACCATGGCAGATCACAACCTTACACATGGACAATACCATAACCCTAACATCTAGGGCTTCAGAAACAGCAGAAAAGGGAAAACAAAGCCTGGCTTTCAGTTCTTGATATCAAGGCAACAACTAGAAGTACTGGGTTGCTGTTCACTTGAAACTGAGATGACAATAATACTGATTAGTCCAGAAACCAGGTTGTAGCCAATGTGGTAATAAAATCATGGCATGAAGACTGAGATCTGCTTCTGCGGGACTAGCCTAGCACCCTTCCCATCTGAAACACATTCATGATATAGAGAATCAAAATGATTTTTGAGACCCTGATTAAGGACTTCGGTGACAGAGAAATCAATATTATTCATTGCCCCCGCATAACAAGTTTTGAGTCCAGCTCTCATCTCAGAACTTTCCTCTTTATTGTACAATTGTCTGCTCAGAGGCTTTTTTGCCAACTGGCAGCGGCTTCGTTATTTGAGATTCTCTAACCGACGATCATGTAAGCGACCTTGATAAGAATTACTTGCCCATGCTAATCCGGTCACAACAGAGAGCTTCCACTGGAACTTTCCAAACCCAATGGCTTCCACCGCATCTTCCACCATGAAAGTATCTAGAAAGAAAACAATTTTAGTGCAGCAGAGTGTTCCTTTCCTGGTAAGAGCCGTCCCTTAAGACAGCATTTTCTGCGAATGCAATTATCAACAGGGTAATCTACAGAGATCTAAAATGCATAACACAGAGCTGCTTTGCTTGTATACAGCTCCTACTCCAGCGAATCTCTGTGTTCTTCCCTGTGCTAAAGCAAAAATAATTCTAAATCTGCCTGGAATATTTTATTCACGTAGAAGTAAATCAGCGCAGCACCGACGACTCCAGGGAGCGACTCCACCAGCTGCTGAATTGCAGCTTCTTCTGCTGGTGAGAAGTACACGAGCTGTTTGACACAGCAACACCACGCGAGGGACGGGGAAGGGCAGAAGAACATTTCATTGCTTGGAGAGTCAAACTGTAATTATTTAAACCAAGAATTTGTCCAAGGCAGCTAGATCCTAAAAGGCATTTCTATTAAAAGTGCTGATGGTTCTTGTTTCCCACATACTGTCATGACCTCATTATTTTGTTCTATCAGAGGAAGCCGAGATATCTCAAATCCTTGGCTCCAGCGCCAAATGAAACACACAAGAAAAATACATTTTGATACGCAGGTTGTTTAAATCAATACAAGTCTCCAAGTTTTGACAGGTCCAGCGGTTTCAAAAGTACTTTGGCCGCAGAAAAGCTTCATCTAGCTAAGTGTCGGAGGTTCCCACAAAGCCAAAAACCACAAACCAAAAGGAAATCAAACAAAATCCAATTGATAAAGCAAGGCAGAGATGCCCCGAGACCTCCGTTTGCGACTTCAGCCCAGGCGCTCGACGCGACAGCTTTGAAGCTCCGCGTGCCGGGTTGTCGCATCGCTGGCACCTTTGTGGGCAACGTGCCAACTGAAATTCTACATCGAGGAGCAGGTAGTGGAAAAGACTAATATGCAAATATCTGATATTGGAGGGGTTTAAGGCACAGGTGGATGAGGTCCTGAGGGACATGGTTTAGTGATTGGTAGGAATGGTTGGACTCGATGATCCGGTGGGTCTCTTCCAACCTGGTGATTCTATGATTCTATGATTCTATGATTCTACCTGCAGACCTGCCCCGATGCACCAACTCTTAGAACCTCGCTGAGCTCACTCCATGATATTCTGGCTTCCCCTTGCATCAACACAACAATAAATAAGTCCCTGGAAAAAGAATCATCCTGCACAACGTTAGTACGCCTTGTGCTAAGATAAAAACAACTCTTCTCATATCTCCTAAGCGAGTGTTGCCTCCAGGGCGGTCAGCACTCCTCTGCTGGGCAGAAAGCGGAGGCTGGGACGTGCTTCATTCTGTCCCCCTTGTCCTCTAGGCAAGGAGAAGATGGGAACGCTGCAGAGGCTCCGTGCTCAGCCTTGAAGAGGAGCCATGTGTAACGTAACAACAAACACCTAAAGCATCCCGCAGGATCAAGGAAGCTAAATCATGACTTTTAGGCATAACGGAATACGCCTGTGTTACTGTTTCCTTCTCTATCTGGGGATCTTTTAATTTCTCTAAACCAAATGTACTCTGCCTAGTTGCAACATGACT
>WAAB01016986.1:0-13075 GCA_013389865.1 Piaya cayana | reverse complement strand
TAGAGCAGCTTCCAGTGCTGACACCAGGAACACTGCCCAGGAAGGTCAGGGGGTGGCTCCTGATTTCAGACCCTGCTGTTAGCCCCTCTAGCAGGTTGTGAGGCTGGAGGAAGTGTGAGATTGAAAGTTAACACAACACACCTCTCCCAGCGGTTGGTGACATCCATTTGGATTCTCAGATCAAGGCTGTGCGCGGCAAGTTGGGTTTGTTTATGTGCAAGGGTAATTTTGACTTTCAGAATCAGACGTGCAGCAGAGCGCTGGGTTGAGCAACGAAGCACCAGAGTGGGAAGGGCCCTCAGAAGACGTCGGCTTCTCCCCAGATCCCATACAGAGACTCAGCAGCAACCTATCTTGCAGACAAGCTTGGTTCTGCTGCCAAACTTTGCTCCAAAAATCCGTTGGAGGCAGAGCCCATGCACCTCTGAGCGATGCTTTTGGCTTCTAGTCTTCACTCTCCTCTCCTCTGAAAGGACCTGATTCTGCCTTGTGTCGGACACGAAGGTTGTGGCTGATTATGGGGTTGGAAAGCTAAATCCACAATGGATTCTTTTCCGTAGCTGTTGGGCACCCACAACTAAACTGGTACATTGTAATTAGCTCAAGAGCATCTGCTAATTAACTTACTGCAGCCAGTGGATGTGTCTGGAAGCGCCTGTTTGCACTGGCAGGGGACTGGAGAGGTTTTGCAAGGTCTCCTGCAGATCCAAGGATCTTTCTGTGGTATCTGCTCTCCTCCTAGGGGCAAACAGTGGAAGCACAGCCCTGTGGGCCTGGTCACTCAGTGAAGCCCTTGCATGCATGGCTAGTTGGTGGGGTTCCACCATGAGATGCTGCCTCCTCTGCTCTCTGTAAGCCCAGGAACACGGGCTGGACGTTTTGACAAGTAGAGATCAGAAGGGTGATGGGTGCCACTGACAGTCGCTTGGCCTTGAGACTGATCAGACCTTTCTCAAGGGGCTTCCCAAGAACTGGAAAACTCTTGAGCTTCCTTCTTGTGAAAGGCAAATGGTGTTTTGGGCTACCTGTTGATTATTGAGAATGTCTTCTGTGTTTTAATTGTACCCACTCGCCCGACCCTTCCCGCTTGGTCCAGTTATTGATCACTGAAACTGCTCAAAGAAGGGCCCACGAGGGGAAATTGGATTTCATTCAGTGCCCACCACCCACTAGGGACCCTGTCTCTTCTGATCATCGCTCACCTGGTAGCAAATGGAGAAGGTCCTGCTGGCTGAGAGAGGACTAGATGCTCTAGTCCATTAAACGTTGCATTTGTTGAGTAGACTGGGGCGTACGTGTGTGGAGCAGAGTGGGATTTAGCTCCTGGAAAGTGGCTTCTTACTCAATCAATTTCTCCAGGAGCAGGTTTGGCCCTGAACTGTTTAGGTGAAGCTGCAGTTGTGGCCAGCGACTCCAGTACTTGGCACATATCTTTTTGTGTAGGTTCATCCTCGTCCCTCGAGGTGAGTCTGGCTCTGGTGCGTGAAAACACTCCTCAATGTTTTCATTGGCTTTTTCTTCCCCCCCAGCAAACAGCGGCACAATAAACTGTGGCGCTCGCACTCGGACAGCGACCTCTCAGACCACCATGAGCCCATCTGCAAGTCTGGGCTGGAGCTGAACAAGAAGGAGATCACCACCTCAGCCGACCAGATCTCGGAGGCCAAGACCAACGACAACCAGCAGCCCATGTCCCCCATCTACTCAGCTGAGCTGGACAGGGAGCAGCGGCTCCCGGAGGATGCAAACATGATCGAGGAGGTGTGTGCGAAGGAGAGAAGGATCCACCTAGAGTTTACGTGTCGAGACTTCCGTGCCGAGCAGATGGAGGACAAGCTGAACCTCAACAATATCAATGGGTGTACGGCGGGATGTTGCGTAGACTCTGTCCCACCTGATAACTGCCATGCCTCCGAGGCCTTAATGCAACTCCAGCACCCCTTGGAAATCACGGAGTTTCCTGATTTGACGGTGGACGATCTGGAAAAAGATGCCCTTAAGCCTGATATGAACGTGCACTTGGTCCCCATGGAAGAATTCACTTCGTGCTTAAAAGACTTTCCCCAGTCACCAAACCAGAATTCCCCGAGTCTCCACCAGAATCCGCAGCCCGAAGTGACGGACCTCAGCACCGACAGGATTGATTTCTTCAGCGCCTTGGAGAAGTTCGTGGAGCTTTCCCAGGAGAGCCGCTCCCGCACCTGCTCCCACTCCAGGATGGAGGAGCAAGGCAGTGGAAAGAATGGGGTCTCCAGGGTGGCCGTGCTGGAGGTGCTGCCCGCTGCAGACGGGGCTGCTGATGGTCAAAGAAACAGCTCCGGAATCTCTCCTCAGGCGTCGGATGACTCTTCCACAGATGAAGAACAACAAAAGGTTAGGATAACGTGCTCGGTGTTTAGGAACTGGAACCCGTCTGTGGGTCGATGTCTTGCTGTGGGGTTGCTGTGGATGGGGGGCTTGCTCATCCTGGCTTTCACTGCACACAGAGGGATTGCTTGGTGCTTCCCCTTTTCCTCACTTTTAGACACTTGCCCTTCTCTGCACTTTTTCCTACACCACTGGCAGTGGCTGAGGTGGCTCTGACCCGACCTTCTTCACTGTTCTCCTGAGAAACTTATCTTTGAGTTTCGTGTTAGGAGAGCAGATAGGTGGTTCCTGACCCATTAACACAGCTGAGCCTTGAACAGCCGAGGCCAACCAGCATCCCAAACCTCCCCGGATCCTTATCTGAGTTGAGATACCCACCACAGAACAGGACAAAGCTGGCACCTTTCCCTATTTGGGAAGCACGAGCATTGGGATAGTAAATCAGGGCAGATGTAGAGCTTTGACTGAAGAAGGATGAGCCTCTCCAGGTCTGAGGTGAGGAGATTGGGCTCATCGCGGCTCACTTCCGAGTAGAAAAATGTTCCCGACAAGATTTAGTAACCTCCAAATCGAGGCGCCTTTCTCTTATAATTATTTCCCACCCTACAGGGCTCTCTCAGGGATTGATGCTGTCTGGGGCCATCATTTTCTGAGAGCCTCTCCTATTTAAATTCCACGCTGCATTGCTTGAATCTTTTCCATCTCCATGTGAGGCAATAAAGCTCTTCCACACAGAACAGGCCAGCGTGCGCGCTCCTCAGCGATCTGGCAGAAGGAGCCTTCCTGGCCATTTTCCTCTGGGAAACCAGAGCTTCTCAGTGCTTGGTCATTCTTGATGCTGTACGTCTAGTCACTCTGTACATGAGCAGAATATTTCGTGTTTTCAGCTCAAAACTGCACTTTTAGCAGCACTGGGATTTTTTTAAATTAACTTGGACTTTATTAAAAAAAAAAAGAAGGCTAAGTTTCCCTTGGAATAAAGGACAATTAAATAAAAGTTCTTACATCTCAGTTTAGGTGAAAATCCAGCGTGGAATATGTTGAATGCAGTCCCAGAAACACTTGCTTGTGTGTTAGTGATCGTGGCACTTGGAATCCGTCCTTACACGCTGGCGTGTGTGATTTCTCTTCCTTTGGGGATGTCCCCCTGTTTCCTTTAAGCCGCTGCCGTTTGCTCCGTGTCAGCACAGCTGATCCATTTTGTAATTGTCTTGTTTCTGTGTTGCAGGAGGTCCCGGAGCTGCCTAGCACGGGCCGTCTCACAAGATCCCACTCGGAAAATGCCATTTCCGTGAAGGAAATCATCACGGAGATTGAGTCAATCAACCAGGGAACAGGACCTGCCCAGCAGAAGGAGGGTTCAGCCAACCTCACCCAGACACCAAAGAGGAACACGGTGCACGACCTGCCCATGGAGGCGATTTGGGCATCGGAAAGAGCGGAACAGAGCGAAGGAGCCTGTGCTGGACACCAAGAAAAGGAAAAAGACCCTCCACAAGCCGAACGAGAAGCTGTCCCCACCCTGCAGCCATCTTCTGGTAAATCAGACCTGGAAGAAAGCAGCCCTGGTGGGGAGCAGCAAGAGCCTCGTGGCTCCGTCAGCCCTGAGCCCAAGTGGTGCCCCGGCTCCGTCCGACGAGCCACGCTGGAGTTCGAGGAGCGCTTGAGGCAGGAGCAGGAGCACCAGCACGTATCTCCAGTCTGCATCTTACCCACCCGCAAGAACTCCAGGAACGACTCTGCTGCCGCCGAGCTCCTGCCGCGGGGGAAGAGCGAGGAGCCGCCCCCGGAGCTGGCTCCAGAGGGTGACAGGGCACGGGATCTGGGCACTGAGGAGCCGCTGCCGCCTCCCGGGGCAGAGCTGCCTGCACCCCTCGCCTCCCCTGCCCAGGAGGCTCTGCCTGCAGAGCCCAGCCCGGCCCCCGAGGGAACGGTACACGAGCACAGGACGGTGATCTCATTTGATGGGACAGAGGAGCCATCCCTGCCCTCTCTCCTCTCAAAGAGAATCGAAATCATCGAATACACTCCCACCATCAAGTCTGCGGAGCGTCCTGACGCAAGCTGTGAGCGGGGCAGGCTGCCCGTCCCATCTTTAGATGAAAACTTGAACCCCTCACTGGGCTCGGAGAAGGCACCGACCTGTCTCGGAGCTCCGATGCTGGTGAATGTGGTGCTGCCAGAGCACGCGGTACACAAAGAGGCCACCTTGGCCTTGGGCAGCCCCAGCGAGGACAGCGCTGGGTTATCTCTTCGCCTCGGTGCTGCTTCCCCCTCTACCCAGGTGACCTCTTCGCCTTCGGCCAGCCCGGATCGCTCCTCCTGCCCCTACGTGATTCACCTGGAAGGTGTCACTGAGCAGAGCACGAGTACGGACGATGAGCTGGTCACGCCGTGTGGCGTTGAGGGAGACACGACTCTCCCGTTCAGGGACAACCCCAAGCCTCTGTGCAGGGAGGGTGCCGGCGCCTCGAGGCCGCTGGGCAACCAGGGCTTCACCAGCCAGCGTGCCGAAAACATGGACCTTCTGGATATCGCGTTCCTGTGCTACAGCCTCCCCCACAGCTCCAGCAGCCACAGCGTGGAAGAGCGCAGCAACAGCCCCGGGCTGGTCAAGCAGCGAGCGAAGGAGATTGAGGCTCGGATCCGGCACGCGGGGCTCACCACGCCCTCCCACATGAAACGCTCGGCATCCTTGGCCAAACTGGACTGCCTGGACCTCTCCAAGGACGACTTATCTGAGAGGGAGTCGGCCTCTTCTCACGCCAACCCGGTGCTTCTCACCTGCCTTGCCCTCGGTCGAGGTTTTCACGGGGGGAGGTTGGAGAGGGGTTCGGAAAGCGTGTGCGGAAAGCATCGTCTTTCCTCCCTGGAGCCCACGAAGCATTTTGTGGAACAGCTCAGAACAGCCGAGTGCATTGCCCAGAGCAAGCCGGTGGAGAGGCCGCTGGCTCAATACGCCAAAGAGTGCAGCTCCAGCCAGCAGAGTTTGTTTTCCAGCACGGATCAGACGTGGACTAGCTCCAGGGAGGGTCCTTCACTGCTCCAGGTGCAGGTGCTGGACTCCTTGTCTCCAGCTCGAGGTGCGGCCGTCGCACCCCGGCAGCAGCATGGGAGAACTCACCCTCTGCGGAGGCTCAGAAAGACCAATGATAAAAAGCGGACAACCAATCCCCTCTACAATACGATGTGATCCGGAGCCCTCTTGGCTGTCGTTTCTTGCTGAGAACCCGCGGTGTCGCGTTCACGCAAGGGGCAGGTGTAATATAAGGAACATGCACTTTATTGGTTAATTTTATATATATTGTCATTTACTGTTCCTGGCGCATGTAGGTGTGGGTTGGTTCCTCTGTGTGACTCTGACTGCAGGACTGTTTGGGGTTTGTTTTTTTTTTTAAGTTTTTTAACTCGGATAACCTCAGACGCTCTTTTGTTTGTTCGTTTGTTTTAAGAGAACACCTTTCTCATGCAAAAACCGAGGTAGCTTGCTTCGGCCAGCTGGAGTTTCGCTTCAAACCAGGTCCTAGCTCCTAACTTGAATTTACCCCCCCGCCTCCGAACGGTGCTGGGTGGTCGTTGGGGGTGCGCGAGCCCCTTTGTAAATGTGAAGGCTGTGCCAAGGTCCCTTCGTTTGGCCTTTTATTTCTACAAACTGGAACTCCACAATGCTGGCAGACGGCTTGCAAAGCTGCTTCGGGACAACCCACCCCGGCCTCCCTTTGCTTGGTGCTTCCCCAGAGAGGAGAGCCCAAACCCAGGGTGTTCTTTTAAAACAAACGCCTCGTTGGGGTTTTAACCCTCCCATTACTTGAATTACTGCTGTGGGCCTTCCGAGTTCATGGCCATATCATCTGTCCTCTGCCCTCCTGCTGCCCGAAAGCTGTTCTTGTCTCTCGTGCTGCCTGCGTTCTCCTCTGCCCTCCGACACGCTCGCGGGCACGTCCGCTCGCTCCCAAACCCAGAGGCTGAACCCATTGTTACACAACTATTCCCCCTCCTGAATGCAAAACTTTGTCTTCTTTGCTCTCACTCCTCACACCCGGAGGGAAGGTCTTTTCTGGAAGTTTTCTCCTCTTCTTTTTTTTTTTTTTTTGTACATATGGTATTTATATAGATTTTTTTTTTCATTTCCATGTTTGTTTTTTTGGTTTTTTTTTTAAGAAAAGGGCAAGACTGCATTCTCTAAACTGGAAAGCAAACCCACCTTACTCAAACCCAGTGCTGTTCATCGTAATCTGCACAGAAATAGGAGTGGATTTGACGTTGTAAGCTGTCTTCCCTTTCCAAACGGGGGAGCCTCGATGCCAGCCACGTTGCCAAACGTGTTCGCTCTCCTCCAGCCCCGCGTGAAGCCCCCTGCGAGGTGGGAGCCGCGTGTCTGCCCCGCTCCCTCTGCACTGAAGCCAGGTTTTCAGAAGGGCCAGTTTTCCAGGACGCGGAAAGCAATCGGCTGCTCTGAGCCATTCTGCAGGTCCCCTTGAGAACCTGCGTCGGAAGGGTCTGCTCCAAATTTCAGCTAATTAATGTTCCACTTCCCGAGCAGTTTGGCCAAACCAAAGCTGCTCAGTTCCATCCAGGCGTATCAGTGAATCGTGTGCACGCGCTGTAGGAGCAGAGAGGAAGGCAGGCGAGCTCGGGGTCCTGTCTGGGGTCCCATTGCAGGTCTGGGGAGAAGAACGTGGCTGAGCTGGAGCACGGCTCTGCCCCAGACCTGCCTTCCAGGAGAACAGAGAGGAGATGCAGAATGGCTCTGGCCGCTGAAATCCCAGCGCGGAGAGGCCAGGCTGCAGGAAGAGCATCTAGAACACAGCGCTGATGCTGCAGAGCTTTGGGGGCTCCGCTGGGACAAGCTTAACTGGAGTCAGAGAGGAGCACCCAGCACCAGAGTGTTGGGAAGCAGCATGCGTCTGTCCTGGGGAAAGGGGTGTCTGTAGCCCTCTCAGCGTTCCAGCAGCAGAGGATAACTTAGAATTTGCAAGGTAATCCCACCTCGCTGTCCTCCTGGGGATCCTCCCGCCCTGCCTTGCAGAGCCTCTTGTCCCCCAGCCTGTGCATGGGGCCATGAGCATGTTTGTCCTTCTCCAGCAGACACACATGCTCCTGGTCCGTCCCCTGCTGAGGAGCTTGAGCTCTCCTGGGGAATCGTCACCTGCGCGAGCTGCGGGCTGGAGTGCAGCCCAGCACAGCCTCTTGGCTTCGGTCAAATAGCACGTTGTCCCGGGCCAAGAAGTCACCCAAGTCTCTGGCCCTGCAAGCCAGATACTTGTTTGGGACGCTGAGAGACGTGTGGCTTCTCCTAGCCAGCTCCAGCTGCTTTAGGAGCCAGGCGGGCAGTGTGGAAAGGCCAAGTGGCTCGTGTCATCTTGTGAAGGACAATTTCAGTGCTTGTCTTCCCCCGCAAACCCTGCCATTCCCAACCCCAAGGACTTACCTGCCTGCTTCTACGTGAGCAGAAGGGACGGGGGGGCCACCAAGGCCGCTTTGCGTTGGAGGGAGCATTCTTGGCTGATTCTGGGGACTAGGATCTGCTTGGGAGGGGGAGCCCTGTGCATAACTTGTTGGCTTGAGAAAGGAGGAAGAGGAGGAATGGGATGGGGTTTCTTTGCCCAGCTTTATCTCAGGAGAAATGCCCTAGAGGAAGGCTCTTCCGTGCAGACCAGAAATGCTGCTGCCTTCCAACACTGCTGCTGTCCGAGCACTCCGGCTTGGGAGAGCGATGAGGTGCTTTGCTGTCCCCTTTGTCCTCAGCTCTGACCTGGCACAAAACCCCTGTGGTTTTTCCCTCTGGACAGGCAGGAGGAGTCAGGGAAGGTGGCTCTTGCAGAGTTATGAAGGCCTTGGAGGTCTGGAGGCTCTGACCTGGGCAGCAGAAAGGGGAACGGGCTGGAGGGGCAGTGCTGCATGTGGCTTTTTGGGGCCCTTAGGGCCTCTTTAGCTGGCGTCTAGGCAGTGAAGCTGGCAAGCTCCTGGCTCCTCTGCCCTTCTCTGCTGGTGGCTCATAGGTTCGTGGTCGCTTGCTCCTGGTCCCCGTGGCCACCCCAGGAGAGCTTGTGACCCGTCGAGCACGGCGGGGAGCAGACAAGCCTTGCTGATAGAGGGTTTTTTTTTTGGAGGAAACGTGTTGTTTTAAGGGCATTTTTGTACAAAGCAACTGTATTTTGGTCTCTTGCGAAGCCCTCTCGGAGGACGCTTTGTTGTTTACATTGACTCCTGTACAATATCTCAGCCATCGCCTCCCCCCTTGCCCGCCCTCCAGCTGTACTGTAACGTGTGAGCCTTGCACAAAGCGTGTGCGTGAAACTGGTTTTTACACTGCGTTCTGTTGCACTCGATGGTGTGCGTGTGCGCGTGTGCGTGCGTCCGGTCTGCTTGAGAAGTTGTGACGTGTACAAATCTCTCTCTCTCTTCCCCCTTTTGGCCCTTTCCTTGGGGACACGGTCCCAGCGGGTGGCGGGAGGTGACGCTGCTTTTGGCTCCCTCGGATGGGAAGCGGGGCTGGGATTAGCTCCGTGTCCCTTAAAAGCCCGGCGGAAGGTGTTGCCCCCCAGCTCCAGCTGCTCCAGGGATCTCTGGGGAGGAGCGAGCCGCTGGGGCACTGCCAGGGGCATCCAAGACCCTCGCGGCTCTCCCAGCCCAGCGGCAGGAGGAATCCATCCCCGCTGCAGGTTCCCTGCTCCCATCGCAGCGTGTCCTGCCTTCATCTGCTCCGAGCTCCACGCTTCTCCCCGAAGGAGAGGGACCCCGAGCCCTTGGCGTCGCGGGGCAGAGGCAGGCGCTGGCACAGGAGGGGTCCGCGCTGGGCAGAGGTGCTAACAGCCTCCCGGTGCTGCAGACANTGGGGCCATGAGCATGTTTGTCCTTCTCCAGCAGACACACATGATCCTGGTCCGTCCCCTGCTGAGGAGCTTGAGCTCTCCTGGGGAATCGTCACCTGCGCGAGCTGCGGGCTGGAGTGCAGCCCAGCACAGCCTCTTGGCTTCGGTCAAATAGCACGTTGTCCCGGGCCAAGAAGTCACCCAAGTCTCTGGCCCTGCAAGCCAGATACTTGTTTGGGACGCTGAGAGACGTGTGGCTTCTCCTAGCCAGCTCCAGCTGCTTTAGGAGCCAGGCGGGCAGTGTGGAAAGGCCAAGTGGCTCGTGTCATCTTGTGAAGGACAATTTCAGTGCTTGTCTTCCCCCGCAAACCCTGCCATTCCCAACCCCAAGGACTTACCTGCCTGCTTCTACGTGAGCAGAAGGGACGGGGGGGCCACCAAGGCCGCTTTGCGTTGGAGGGAGCATTCTTGGCTGATTCTGGGGACTAGGATCTGCTTGGGAGGGGGAACCCTGTGCATATCTTGTTGGCTTGAGAAAGGAGGAAGAGGAGGAATGGGATGGGGTTTCTTTGCCCAGCTTTATCTCAGGAGAAATGCCCTAGAGGAAGGCTCTTCCATGCAGACCAGAAATGCTGCTGCCTTCCAACACTGCTGCTGTCCGAGCACTCCGGCTTGGGAGAGCGATGAGGTGCTTTGCTGTCCCCTTTGTCCTCAGCTCTGACCTGGCACAAAACCCCTGTGGTTTTTCCCTCTGGACAGGCAGGAGGAGTCAGGGAAGGTGGCTCTTGCAGAGTTATGAAGGCCTTGGAGGTCTGGAGGCTCTGACCTGGGCAGCAGAAAGGGGAACGGGCTGGAGGGGCAGTGCTGCATGTGGCTTTTTGGGGCCCTTAGGGCCTCTTTAGCTGGCGTCTGGGCAGTGAAGCCGGCAAGCTCCTGGCATCCGAGGTCTCTGCCCTTCTCCGTGCTGGTGGCTTGTGGGTTCGTGGTCGCTTGCTCCTGGTCCCCGTGGCCACCCCAGGAGAGCTTGTGACCCGTCGAGCACGGCGGGGAGCAGACAAGCCTTGCTGATAGAGGGGGTTTTTTTTGGAGGAAACGTGTTGTTTTAAGGGCATTTTTGTACAAAGCAACTGTATTTTGGTCTCTTGCGAAGCCCTCTCGGAGGACGCTTTGTTGTTTACATTGACTCCTGTACAATATCTCAGCCATCGCCTCCCCCCTTGCCCGCCCTCCAGCTGTACTGTAACGTGTGAGCCTTGCACAAAGCGTGTGCGTGAAACTGGTTTTTACACTGCGTTCTGTTGCACTCGATGGTGTGCGTGTGCGCGTGTGCGTGCGTCCGGTCTGCTTGAGAAGTTGTGACGTGTACAAATCTCTCTCTCTCTTCCCCCTTTTGGCCCTTTCCTTGGGGACACGGTCCCAGCGGGTGGCGGGAGGTGACGCTGCTTTTGGCTCCCTCGGATGGGAAGCGGGGCTGGGATTAGCTCCGTGTCCCTTAAAAGCCCGGCGGAAGGTGTTGCCCCCCAGCTCCAGCTGCTCCAGGGATCTCTGGGGAGGAGCGAGCCGCTGGGGCACTGCCAGGGGCATCCAAGACCCTCGCGGCTCTCCCAGCCCAGCGGCAGGAGGAATCCATCCCCGCTGCAGGTTCCCTGCTCCCATCGCAGCGTGTCCTGCCTTCATCTGCTCCGAGCTCCGCGCTTCTCCCCGAAGGAGAGGGACCCCGAGCCCTTGGCATCGCGGGGCAGAGGCAGGCGCTGGCACAGGAGGGGTCCGCGCTGGGCAGAGGTGCTAACAGCCTCCCGGTGCTGCAGACATCTCTGTTGGCACAACAAAAAGGTGCCAGTGCCTTTTTTTATTTCCCTTTATGGAGATGTGACGTCTGTGCGCTGGGTTGTAGGGATCGTCCCAGGGCCACGCGGTCCGGCCGCAGCGTGTGCCGGAGCGCGAGCCCTGCGGAGCCGCAAACCAGGGAGGGCAGCGCGTCCGTCTGCCCTCCTGGATCTTCCTTTGGTGGCTGGGATCGTCCCCTTTCCCCTCTAAAGACTTTGACTGATGTGCTCAGCTGTTTTTAAATGTGAACTTGTGCACTGATGTGCAGATTCAATGTTCTTGTTACTGAAAATGAATAAAGGTTTATTTTGAAGATGACGCCGGGCGCGCCGCCTCCTCCTCCTTGGGGTCAGGGCTGGGGGCAAGGAGGGATCCGTGATGCTGGAAGAGAACAGGGTGGCAGCTGTGGGGGAGCCAGAGTTGACTCACATCTAGAACCATAGAAACATCTCAAGTATCTTATTTCCACTCCTGTCCCCTGCCAGAGGTGTATGTGGACCCATCTCGCCCCAAGTGCTCTGTGCAGGGGCTGAGGAGCCATTCGCCCAAGGAAGATGCTCTTCCAGATCCTGCTGCGGTTGCAGGGAAGATGCTGGGGGTTGCGTCTTGTAAAAAGGTTGGGATGCTGCATCGCCGCAGGCCAGAGGTCTGGGGGTTGAGTTCCAAGGGGGATGCAAGTTTTTAGCAGAATGTCTGGACCAGAACCCACTGTGACCACCTGGGAAGCTGAGCTGAATCCAAGCATCGAGTAACCAACAGCACGTGGATGGGAAACAACCCCTCTCAGGTGAGTTGGGTTTGCTCAGTCCCGTCCCTTGTTCTGGCAAGGGGTCACTAAAGGTCTCTCCGGCCTTGCTGTGAGCCAGGGGGCACAGGGCGAGGCAGATCCCGTGGGCGCAGCCTCACGGTCCTTGCAGGAGGGTTGGTGAGTGAGCAGCAGCACACGGGGTGCTATTTGCCATGGCTGTGGGGCTGGCAGTGTCCCCAGGGTGCTTCAGCCCTTCCCAGTTCCCCCAGCACCTCATGAGAAAAGCCTTCCCAGAGCCTTTTCTCCACTTTCTGGAACTGGGGGGCATGGGACCGGGGGGGGCTCGCGCCGTCCCCAAGCTCCAAGGGCAAAGCGAGTTGGGGCTGTGGAGGGACAGGACAGGCATGGTGCCCTCTCCCTCCCTGCCACCCCTGGGTGCTGGGAATGCGGGGATGTCACCTTTTCCCTGCCTTTTTGCCAGCTGTCTCCTCCTGCCCAGCTCAGCCAATGCTCGCCCTGCTCCGCACGGTGCCCTTGTAGGGTCCCAGGGCTTTGCTCTCTTTCCAGGAACCACCGCTCCCCTCCCACGGTCCCAAAGCCCCTCCAATCCCTTAATCCCCTTGGGCCAGAGCATCCCTGCGGGGCTGAGCTCTGCTGCATCCCAAAGCTGGAGGCTGGACGTGCCTGGAACCATCCCGCTATGTTGAAATGGGGCTGGGGGGGGGGGCTCCATCAGTAGGGTTGAAACCCCCCCTGCTCCTGCTGAACCTCTGGGGTGATGTGGGACCCCCCCGAGGGGGGGCCATGGGCTGGGGGGCTGGACTCCCCTCAGGGTGCTGGGGGGGTCTCCTCCGTCCCTGCGGGATGCCAGCAGCCCCTTGACCCGCTGGAGGGGCAGAGGTGGCCCCCAGGGGGGCAGCAGCCAGGGGGGTTGAGGGTTGACCCCCCCTTGGGTTCCCCTAGAGCTCTGGGAAGGGGATAGGGGGGGCTTCTCCTGCCCCACAGCCGCGGGGCTCGGTGCTGGGGGCACCCTGGGGCCACTCGGTTTTTGGGGGGTGGAGATAAGGTCCTGCCCCCCCAGGGGGACCCATTGTGGGGTGTCCCGCAGCCTGTGTCCCTCTGGAGGCAGAGGTGACCCCCGGGGTGGCACTGGGGGGGGGGAAGGGGGTTGAGGACTGACTCCCCCCTTGGATTCCCCCAATGGCTTGGGAAGGGTGGGAGGGAGCAGGGGGTCTCTCCTGCCCCCCCAGGTCTTGGGAAGAGTGGGAGGGATCAGAGGGGGCTTCTCCTACCCCCCAGCCCCAGGTCCCCAGCTTGG
>WAAB01016984.1:17898-38547 GCA_013389865.1 Piaya cayana | reverse complement strand
CAATGAGGAGGGAGATGGGATGAAGAGCATCAGAGACACAAAGGAACTGTTGATAGTGGGTGATCTCAAAATCTGTATGAATACACATGTTCGACCAGTATAAAACTCCTGTAACCAGCCTTTGCAGTATGCCTTTTTTAGAAGGGTATCCAATTCAGTGCTGAATTGTAAAATACAAATATTCTTATCTTTGCTTCGAAGACTTTGTCCTTTTTCATATTTTAGCAGTGAGAGTGTTTCTCACACTGCCGATGGCTGATGATGACCTGGATGAGGCCATGCATGAACACATGGCATGGCATGCCCTGTACCTAGAGAAGAAGATGGCTCAGCTGTATCAGGAGTTAGAGGAGAGGTCCCTGGAGCTGAAGACACTGCTCTCTACTGCCTTGCAGTAATGGCACTACTTGGTGATTGCTGGAGGGCTGCTCCTGCTCTTGGGCCTCTGCTGGTGCTTGAGGAAAAGGAGCCATGAGGCAGACAGCAGCAGTGCTGAGGAAAGCTCTGGCTGCAACATGTTGAAGGTCGAGGAGGAGAAGGAAGAAAGTGAAGGGGAAGGTTCTGATTATGAGGAGGATCTGGTCTGCAACTCAGAGCCAGTGGAAGAAGAAGAGGAGGAGTGGGATATGGTCGGAATTTTTGAAAGGCACTGTCGGAGGCCAGTGCGGTGTGTGATGTACGGTTGCCAGGTGGTGGAGGAGCTGGTGGAGGAGCTCCTCTGGGTCATCAAAGAGCAGTCATGCACGACTTCCCACCCTGTGCTGCAACAAGCCATCAGTCTGGGCACTTCCTTCTAAGACTGGTTTCCCTGTGATGATGATGCTGTCTACCAGCTGCTCCTGCCCCTGAAGGCACCTCGTGGTCACACCTTCAAACTGGAGCTTGAGACCATTAGGGTGATGCCAGCAGCAGTCCCCCGCATCCGTGTGGAGATGGAGTGCACCTGCACAGGGCGGCAGATGCAGGAGAACATGCTCTGCTTCCTCCACCATCCTCAGGACATCACCAAAAATCAGGACCTCAGCCTCCTATACACCCTCTGCACAGACTTCTACCTAGATGTGTACAAAACTGTCTGCTGGTTCCAGAACCTTATCATGCCAGCCTGGAGGGATGGGCCTCGTTTTCATTGCTACAACCTGAAGATGTTGCCCCCCAGCCGCTCCTGCAGGCTGGAGCTGACAAGTGCCTATGGAAAAACCTTCTTCATTAAGTTCATCTTTGGGGTGCAGCATGGGGACTCAGACATCTTCCTAGGTAGCTAGGCTCCAGAGGACACCTCCACCCCAAACACTATGTGGCCAGTGACCTACGCTGTGGCTGAGGTGAAATTCTTCAAGTACATGGCCAGGCAGGTCCCAACCAGCCGTGTCTACCTCAGATGCCTTCACAACTGTGCCCACATCCTGATGGACACAAGCTTTTCCCCCTGTATCTTCAAGACAGCTGTCATGCACCTCGTGACCACAATCCCCCTCTCAGATTGGCACAGCAAGTATTTTCCACTGTGGCTGCGAGATGTCTTGCAATATGTGCTCTGCTGCCTGAAGGAGAAGTACCTCAAACACTTCTTCCTTGGCAATGAGAACGTGCCCAAGGAGATAAGTTTGCCACCATCCTTCTGAGAGGCCGAGCCACTCAATCTCTTCCAACGCTTCACACAGGATCCAGTGGCCTATGCTGAGGCATTGCATGATTTCAAACAGCTGCAACCTCCGCTCCTAAGACGGCTCGCCCAAGGGACATTGAAAGAGGTCTCCATGCACAGATCTTGATTGTTGGTCTCACAGTTGACAGCAGACAACATTTGAGTTTAACACCAACTGAAGGGCATTTTGCCTGTCTTCCATTCCTCCTAAACTGCTGGAATTTCAGTGATTGTATAAATGTTTAATATAGTGGTAGTGGTGTTGATAATAATAAAAATAATAATAAAAGTAATCTGTATTTTTATAGCAATAGCCATTTTTGTCTGTTTATGCAAATAAAATCTTTGGCCTAAGTTTTTAAGCTGGAGAGCTGAATGTCACACTAGAGCACCCATGGAACCTGTTCCACACGTGCCATTACATAAAAACTTCTGGGACAGGTCTAAGTTCCCTAAATCTCAAAATAATTTCCTCTGCAGTAAGATGAAACCAATTTTTAAGAGTTCCTTCTTCCACTGAAGAAGTTACTTAGTTCTCCTCCTGCTTCCCACCCAGAAGTGATATCTTCCAGGTTACTTTGCTATCTACTCATAAGGGATAAGGACAGGAGTCATTTACTAACTCAAACAAGTCTGATTTGTAGGCTGCAAGTAGAAGTCAGTAACAAAATGCTATTTGGCCAGTGGCAGCTTCAATGGCGACATATGATTTTCACTCATTTGTGCACAATTCTTAGCTCCAATTGAAGTGAGTCTAGAATTTTTTTCTCTGTGAAATGGAAAGATTTGTGCGTGTTAAATGGGAGATTATAAAACATTGGTTTGCAGCTGTCTGATCTCATGTTAGTTAGCAGATTGTTCATTTACCTTCTCTTCTCCAAATTCTGTTCCAGCACCCAATGACCCTTTCTGTGAAATTTTTTTTCCTACTGTTCAGCCTGAACCTCCCCTGGCAGAGCTTGAAGCCATTCCCTCTTGTCCTGTCCCCTGTCACTTGGGAGAAGAGGCCAGCTCTCTCCTCTCCACAACCTCCTCTCAGGTAGTTGCAGAGAGTAATGAGGTCTCCTCTCAGCCTCCTCTTCTCCAGGCTAAACAACCCCAGCTCTCTCAGCTGCTCCTCTTGTTCTCCAGCCCCTTCACCAGCTTTGTCGCTCTTCTCTGGACTCGCTCCTGGGACTCAACATCCTTCTTGTGGTGAGGGGCCCAGAACTGAACACAGGATTCAAGGAGCAGTCTCACCCGTGCCGAGTACAGAAGGGAGAATAACCTCCCTTGACCAGATGGTCACGCCATTTCTGATCCAAACCAAGATACCATTGGCCTTTTTTGGCCACCTAGGCCACTGCTGGCTCATTCCTGTTGATGTTCTTGAGGGCAAGAAGGCTCTACAGTGGGATGTGGACAGGACAGATTATGAGACAAAGTTGACTCCATCGGGTTAAAAAAGGCAGAATACCAGTAACACGCAGAATCAAGACTCTATAACTTATAAAGTTATAAAGTAGGTATGCTTATTCAATGATGAGACAGAATCATCACAAACAGAATTTCTTGCACATGTGCCTGATATTGGCTTCCACGTCTATTTCGAATTTACTTACAAAATACACCAGCACACCCAAAATTAGTTTTGAGCTATTTCTTCAGCCTCCTCTGTTTATAACATTATCATTCTTATGAGCAGAAATTGCTTGTGTTTTTCACAGGAATTGTGTGACTGGGAATGAGAGAAGGGCTTAGGCTTTAACTTCATGTTAATTGTTATTGCTTCCATAGTTATGTGCCCATGGGTTGAATGTGGTAACTTGGTTATCAAAATGCTCTCACCCTTGGTATCTACATCTATTTGCTACTAGCAAAGCCAGTTACATTTCCAATCAAACTCTGAAGGCAACCATGACAAAGTATAGTGACAAAAGCAACAAAGCAATGAGCTCAGGGAAGGAAAGATCTTACAAAGTTATTCTTTTTCTGTTAGAAACAGCCCAGTTCCCAAACCTTTTGCAAATTAGGAATGCCAGCAGCTCAGCTGAAGAATAATACCACTGTATTCTCTCCTGAAATTGAGTTCTAAGTGTTTTGGCAGGTCCACAATTGACCCAAGAAGGAAAAGCTATCATTATCCCTAGTGGGAATACCCTGCCCATCACAGCACAGAAGGGCAGGCCCATCAATCTGTGAAAGGAGGCTACTAACCATCTCATCCTTTCCCCACCTCCGCAGCAGGGTCTGTCTGCCTTCTATGGCAGCAGCAATGAGGCACAAAGAGGAAATACAACTTGTCTCGTACAAGTGTGTGGAAACAGGAACAAGCAAGACTAGCAATTATCATCCCAAACCCAGGTTCCTTGGTGTTTCTGGGATTCAGCTGATATCACATCAGACAATAGCGGAATAAGTAACAAATTTGAGTTCGGATTCCATCTACAGCTTTAGATGAGGAGTTACTTCATAGTGCCACATGCGGTTTTGCATAACTGCTGGTTGTGTGAAGCACAAGGGAGATCTACAGTGCATAAGTGCTGAACTTAAATCTCCTTTTTTCCAGGCAGTCGAAGTCTTCACTTAAAAAACAAAACAGAAAAGCCCCAAACCAAAGAACTATTTCTTGGCCTAAATCCTCCCTCTGGTATGGGTCTTCAGAATAATACTGACTTCACAGAGATCTACACTCTGATTTAAATGACTCTGACTCCATGAGCCTAGGAGTTTAAAAAGTGAAGTTTTATAAATATAGGCTGAAAATAAACAGAGTCTCTGTGTAGCCAGTAAAAATTATCACTTTTGCCTGTGCCACCAAAACCAATTATTTATAATGATGAAGCTCCAAAAATATATGAAAGACTATTAAAATTCATAGCAAGAGTCAGAATAGAAGAATTCTCAAATACTGAGAATTTTAATGGCGTTCTATTTTGTTTATTGTCATCTATCAGTATTTGCATAATCTAAAGCCTCTCACCTATGAACAATGATACATTAAAATGTATTTTGATTCATTTTTTAAACTACATTAAGCTATATTTAAACATTGCTGTATTTTGATCTAAAGCTGGAGCACTCTAATTCAACAATTTTTAAGTTTATTTCCTAATATATGCTTGCAATGCCTAACATCTCAAGCCTCATCCTCATCTTGAATCTAGCTATTATTTGATACTTTATGGTCTAAGATTCCTTCCTTAAGTCTGAAACCTTAATTTAAGCCAGCTGTTCCACAATAACTCAACATGTGTGGGATATTCCCACTAAACCAAAATTATAACTAGGACTTTTTTTTTAAAGAGATATCATGTCTGTTGTGAGATGGCTCCTTTTAAATAAAGACAAATAAACTATCAGAGTTTCACATAATGTGAAAATGATCCTGTGCAACATAGCTCTGTGTGTTGATTTGGTGCCTTGACTGTGTTATGGTTTAACTTACCAAGTTATGCTGGCTTTATTAGCTTTCCACTTTTACTGAGATACAGTTTGTTTGATGCTAATAATTAATACATGAATATTAATACATTTGCCCTCTCAGCACTGTGGTACGAGTCTGTTCCTTACTGCTGACACTGAAGTTCCTGCCCAGTTAACCCTCCTCTGAGCGCAGTGACTGTCTCCACAGCACCTGAGCTGCACCTGAAGTGCTGCCTGTGGTAATAATCTATTTTGTCTACCTTTTATCCAGGCCAGGACATATCCCAGAACAGACAGTGAATGTAAGCTGATACACCTAACCTAAAATCTTACCTCTGACTATTTCTTATTACGGTGCTTGACAGCCATGGCCACCTTTCCAACACCAGCTGCCGAAGAGGACAGGTGACAGGTCTATGTCCCCTCCAGAAGGTCACAGGCTGATGGCAGTGCCCTGTGCCAGCACACTGTGCTATGGATTGGCTGGGCCAGATCCACGTATCCCAGCCTATGGCCCCGGTTCTGGGTACAGTAGAGGGAGAAGGGTGGGAAGTGGGTTAAACAGCATAACTGCACACACAGCAAACCCCAGGTGTCAAACCTCTCTGTTCCTGTGAGGGGTTTTTTTGCACCAATTTTAAAAAAAATATTGATACCATGCATAGCATTTTTTACAATAGACTGGTATGAGAATTAATCATATAAATGCAAGAAATTCTGCTGTTAGTTGCACTTGGTTCCCTTATATCCAATATAATATTCTAAGCCAATGTTTTTTATTGGAACTAATTTTCTTCTGAATAGCACACACTGAAGACGTCTGGTGTTCACAAGGGAGGGTTTATATGTGTACGTATGTATCTATAGACTCCTACTAGTATATTATTAAAATACAGACAGTTTTAGCATTGAAATACATAGGTTTTCAACACCATTTCGATCACAAGAAAATGGGAAATGGGGTCTAGAAAAAAAGCACTGTTACACCAGAGATGATGGCATGTAAAGGGTTAAAAACCTGCATAGAATTTGAGAGTAACAGAATGTTTTCCTACAAACTTCTTGTACAGCATGGTCTAGAGGAAGGTCCAATTTCAGTGCTGGATGTTCACACAGGATTTCCTATGACTAATCCTGTCAGCATTCAAAACTTTTAATTTGAACAGTGGGCGTTACACATAGATAGGAAATTTATCATTTAAAATTTCTTATTCGAAAATGAATGGAAATTACTCTGATTTTCAGATTCATTTGCTGTACGTGGAATGATAGCATAAAATAAGGAAGTCACTAAGTGCCATATGCTAGGATTGCCTGCCAAGCTTTTACAGAAGTCTTTTATATCTGGATAGGATTCACAGGAAGCTTGTACAGGAAGGCCTTTTCCTTCCTTATTTTTGAAAAGCTTTGTTGGATGGAAATTATGCCAATGAGTAAAAGAGGGGAAGTGGGAACAAACTACCATCCTGGTGGTTTGGGTGCCAATCCATGCAAAACTGAAAGTCTCATCTAAATAGCATTAGTGTAAACTATTTTAAAACAAAACAAAACAAGCCTACAAAGCACAAAAAAAGCACTAATAGCTTTTGATTTAAAAGATTCCAAAAGCAAGTAATACAGGTACCAAACCAAAACAGTATGGGAAGTGGAAATTTGAGATACAGTCTGCTACAGGTAAGGTAAATTTGCCAATATTTCTAGCAACCATGCTATGGCCATGTGAGTTTGCTCTGAATTCTACTGCAAGCTGTCACTGCTTCAGATGAATTTTAAACAGTGATATTCCATTTAATTAATCACAAAGGTACTAATATAGCTTGAGCCACCACTGCAATATCCCTTCTTTCATTTTTTTTGTGTCATGTTGATCCCATTTTCCCAATATCTGTATTAATTTTTAATTGAAATGAAGCTTTCCCAATGTCTCGCATCACAAGAGAAAAAGAAAGTTTATTCTCTATCTCATCTCTACTTACTGTAGCTATTTCACCAGGCAAGTACTTGTTAAAAATCACTATTCCTTCTTTAATCTGAGCCTTCTAAAATCCCCAGTGGGCATACTACTCTTCTGTGTACTATTATGCTATCTGTATTGAGCCAAAGAGTTTGCTTCACTGGGAACCATAACAGCAGAAAATATGTGTAGAGGTAGACTAAAATGTGTTCAGCTGCCTCTTCAGCATCTTCCACATCACTTGGCAGGAGTCCCAGAAGTCTCAGAGAACACAATTTAACCCTGAGTCTTGTAATCCCAGAACTGCCATTTAAGCAAGGGGATGCACCATGACACAACCTTACAATGTTTCTCAACTGTTTACAATGCTTCTACTGCACAGTAAAGGAGACCAAAGTTGTGCATGAGCGGGTTGATAAGAGACAAATAATGGTGAAAGAGGAGAGGCATGAGGTAGTAATATCCAAAGGATGAAGAGGAAAGTAGTGCAGAGAACAACGGATAACATCAAAAGCATTAGAAAGGTAGACAGAAAAGCCCCCAGCTCTCGTGAAGACTGCTGTTGGAGGTGTGCAATTATCTCCAGCAGGACATCAGAACTAAATATTCAGAGTATGAAAGCTACCACTAAAAAAAAAAGTATGCTGGTATAATGAGGCAAGCCTGTGCTTTGTCCACAGAGTAGCTACAGCACAGGTAGCAACAATATCTGCTGTGAGAAAAGGCACTCCCAGGGGAAAGAAAATCTACGGTGATGTGTTTTCATTGCTCCTGCGACCAAAGCTAGGTTTTTGGGTTTTTATTTTTAAAAATCCTCTATGCAGCAAACATTTCTCTCCTCACAGTGCAGACTACAGGAGGAAGGAACAAAAGAATTAGTTCCAGGACTGGGAATAGAGAAGTCTGAAATGAAAGCTCCAGTTCAGATGAGCCTGCACATGATTCGCAAAGCGATGGAAACTGAGGGGGCAGCTAGGTCATGGCTTTCCCCTGCTGCATGAATCACTCTTTGAATGGAAATTTGAGTAGGAAGACATAATGGCTTGGGAACAAAGAGAGCTGCTGGAACATCACAGGTGCAGCTGAACGGAGAAGGATGTTTTTGGGATATGCCAAGGAAAGCAAACACCATGAATCTGGAGGAGTTGTCAGGACTTTGTGATTTAGGGAGCTATCCAAATCAACAAGGGCATTTTTCACTGAGACAAACAGACAGAAGAATAGCTGAGGTCCTGATTCAGCGTTCCAAATAATCAATTCTTTACTGCTAAAGCATAATTCAGAAAAAGACAGGAGGTGCTGATGTCCTGCTGAAGTTTCTGGGAGTCAAACTTACACTCTGCTGAGATACACCTCTATAGTTTTATGTTTAATTACATACTGTGCTGAATTGGAACTGAAGTGAGGTGCAGGAATCCAGATCCTGACATACAGGAAGACACATACGTTCTTGGGGGAACCAAAGTAGTTGTTCGAAGCCAGAGGGTTCAAACAGAAACCAGGGGAAGCTGTCAGAACTGGAAAGACAAGATAACATGAAAGAATCAGCTCAACTCTGTATGCCTCAGAAAACCCTCTGGCAATGAGAAATACTGTAAAACTGAACAAAAAGTAGTCACCAAGTTATAGAATTGTAAACACATAAAAACTTTGACAAGAAAGAAACACACACACCTATGATTTTCTAGCACAGTTATATTAGGAAAGTTAGATTTCATTTTGATGTACAACAAACATAAACTGAATGCCAGCAAAAATAAAAATCCAAGATGATTTTACCTAGTTGATTAGAATGTAGTATAAATGAATAATAATAAAGATAATCAGAAAAAAAAAATTAACACTTCAATATTTTTTCCAGAACAATGAAGAATAAAATACTAGATTTTTTTTTTAAATGGGGTTGCAAGCAAGCATTTGAATTGTCTAAAGGCTAGGGAAGTGCTATAGGTAGGGAGACCTTGATAGTGAAGAGGTATTGGTCATAGGTATTTGAGCAGTGAGACAAGTAGAATTTAAATGCAAGTCATATTTTAGTCATGAAATAACCAAACCAAACCAAACTTATTTCTTCCCTGAATATAAAATTTTAGGCAAAGAAAAAGTAATGAAAACAAGCTAAAGTAGCACTGCCAGGAAATCTTTCCTAATCCTAACTTGCCTTGCTTTTCCCTACTGCAGTGAACAAAGCTACTGAAAAACCAAGAAGCAAAGCAGTAATGCTGGAATTACAGTTGCTCAAGGGTCACAAATAAGCTTGCACAGAATTTTTTTAAATGGCGCTAATCGTTATCAGCCTTCTGTAAAACTATAGCGATGAGTAAAAACCTTAAGACCTCGCACTCTAACAGCTACCTCCCCAAGCTCAGAGAGGAGGGACTGCAGGAACCATTCTCAAGGTAAACAGACAAATAAGAAATAAAGTTAGAATATTAAAGGGAAAAAAAGTAAAGCTTGTAGAGGCCAGAAGTGACTCCTGGAGAGAAGGCAACAGGTGCAGGGAATATTCTCCACTGTATTACAAGAAGTACATCAGGAAGACCAATTAGACTCAGTCTGGCCCAACTGTTTTAATTGCCCTGAATAGGTTTAAAGAGGCAACTAACTGAACCCTTATTCACTCCTGTCTGCCTTCCCACTTGCAAGACTATAGTATCTTTTTGCTGCTGATGGTAAGCAAAAGATGGTGGCAAGCTTTAGAAACTAAAGCTTAACTCAGAAGACATACTGCTTTTCTTTACAGACTCATTATAACATTTTTTTTCTTACCAGAACAAAAATATTGATATTGTTTTCCATACTGAATTGAAATAAGTTCTATATTTCTTCAAGTTCAGGAAAAAAATCAGCTATGAGACTAAAATAAATGGATTTGAAAAAATCTTTTGGCATAATAAATAAGATTTATATACATTTTACTGTAACTGAATTCCTCAGAGACGGCAAAATTTCAAAGTGTGTGTGTGTAGACTTCATTAGCAGGACATTGTTCAGGTTAATGTCTGTTCTGTGTCTGATGCTTGACATCTAACTTGTAATGACTTAATAAATAACAGTAATTAAAACTGGTTTATGATGTGGCAAAATATTATTTCCTTTCAAAGCCACATTAGTCTCTATTCATATCTACAGTGTTTTATAATCAGTAAGAGCTGATTCTGCTTGTGTACTTGTGTAAATTCAGGATAGTTTCTCACAAATTACTCTACATCTACAAAGCAAATTTGGCCAAAAGGCTTTTGTGGGAGATGTAGTGGCACCACCGCATTCATGTTCTGGGAGTAATGCTTGTTGTCGGGCTCAGGGGATGAAACCAGGATCTTGGCCTTAAACAGTTACACTTAGATTCTATAAAGCATTTCCTTCTGTAAGATTTCAGTGACAGGGTGTATGTCCCTGACTCAAAACCACAAGGGCTTGTTTGGTTTAAAATGGAAACAAAAGCCTGCCCGTTTTGAAGAGAAACCCTGGCCCTCTCTTTATTTGGTTTTTCTGCTCCTTGAAGCTCCTCAGCATTCAGTAACTTAATACTTTGACATCATTTACATTTTATGCTATTGATACAGGGCACAGCATTTTGCTGTGGCTGCTTTCTATTAGCGCTGGTCAGAAAGGACACGTTTAAACTTCTAAAATTATAATTATATAAAAATCATGACACCAATACAACTTTAAACCAATAAATTGGAAAACGGTATCTCCTCATTAGTAAAATCAGTACTAGTGTCCATACAGGTTCAATCAATAGATTAACAGGCAAATAAATTCCTAAATTTAAATGAAACATGTGACAATAAAGACTTCCGCTGAATGAACAGGTACAGAAACAAATTACTGGAAATACTCATCACTTAGATCCCAAAATTTTCTTTTTATTTTGCACTATGAAATTTGCAATAACTAAATATATATTTCACCATATCATTATTAACATTTTTATTTTTCAAAACAACTTTTATTTTGGTTCTGAAACAAGAACTTTGCTTTTCCTAAGCTCTGTGAAGCCAAATAAGAAAGTGTTTTTCCCTTCCATCTCCACTATGTCACTTCTCAGAAAACCACCTAGCAGGTAATTCCATGACGCATTTTAGGAACATACTTAAATCTCATTATTCAAAAACCTGAATGGCAAAAAATAGTTTCTAAGTAGTTTGGTCACTCTTTTTAAACTTCACTGATACATGAAAGGTATCTGTAACTGAAAAGTAATCCTAATCCTCACTTGGGCTGTTATGTATTATGTGCATTAAGCCTCATTCCTACTGTTCAGTCCAGCTAGATAGCCGGCTTTTTCAGCATCTACAGCCATCAGCAACACTTTGCAGATGTGTATTATCCATTTACAGTTACCTCAGGTTTAGAACTTCACAAAGTGCAAGCTAATCTTTGTGAAAAAATAACAGTTTCTACAGTACCCGTGGAGCGCTTAACATGATCTTCATTTCACTTAAGGAAATAGTACTATAGTGTTGGGACAACATTGTGACTTGTATTAGAAATAGAGCAGAACACTCGAATTATTGTATCAGCTGTTGTATTATTACTTAGTATTTTGAAAGCACTAATGAATAGTGGACAAAGTGAGAAAACTGTGCCCTCTGTACTTCTTTTGAGCCCAGGATGTGGCAGGGGCCTCTGCAGGGTGGTGATGCCCTGCCAGCGCATGGGTTGCAGAGGGCCCCGGGTGCGTGTCAGGGATGCAAACCATGAGACTGGACAAGGCAGCTGTTCCCTTCCTCCAGCAGGCCCCACTCAGGCGTGATGACATGTGTGTTCTGAGTGTGCCAGTACCACTCAGGGACAGCACGACTCTAGGGAACACCACAACTTTAAATGCCAGGGAGGCCCCGAGCCTTCTCTCTAGAAATATGACTAACACAAGATCGATCAGTGACAAATCTCCCCTTTTGACTTGCCTAATTTACTACAATTAAACTTTAGGCAAAACCAAGCTCTACATTTTTGTCTCTCTTGCAGACATTCTGACTAGTCAGCTTCTCTTCCAGTGTTATAATAAGTCAAGTACACTCTAATCAGCCTCATGAACATGTCTAACACTGCTGTTCCTCCATCCAGCTGTACCTAAATATAGTCCAACCAGCCAGGGTACACTTCAGTTTCTGGTTATCCAAAATAAAGCTTTATTCCTGAGCCATGTTTATGGATGAGAATGCCTTGATCAACCAGACATATTTCTCCATCCCTTGTGATGTTTGGATTAATGATGTTGGCTTTACTATCTCTTAGAGTAGTTACTCTGGACTTGGGGGTATTGGTTGATGAGAAGCTTGGCATGAGCCAGCAATGTGCACTTGCAGCCAAGAGGCTAACTCTGTCCTGGGCTGCTTCAAAAGAAGCGTGGCCAGCAGCGCCAGGGAGGGGATTCTGCCCCTCTATTCCACTCTTGTGAGACCTCATCTGGAGTATTGTGTCCAGTTCTGGAATCCTCAACCTAAGAAGGATATGGAGCTGTTGGAACAGGTCCAGAGAAGTGCTATAAGTATGTTCAGAGGGCTGGAGCACATCCCACACAAGGACAGGCTGAGAGAGTTGGGGTAATTCAGCCTGGAGAAGAAAAGGCTCTGAGGAGACCTTATAGCAACCTTCCAGTAGCTGAAGAGGCTACGAGAAAGCTGGAGAGGGACTGTTCTCAAAGGCTTGTAGTGATAGGACAAGGAGTAATGGGTATAAACTCGAGAGGGACAGATTTGGACTAGACATAAGGAAGAATTTATTCACAATGAGAGTGGTGAGGTACTGGCACAGGTTGCCCAGGGAAGCTGTAGCTGCCCCATCCCTGGAGGTGTTCAAGGCCAGGTTGGATGCTTTGGGCAGCCTGGGCTGTGGAGGTGTCCCTGCCCATGGCAGGGGGGTGGTACTAGATGATATTTAAGGTCCCTTCCAACCCAAACTATTCTACGATTCTGTGATTTTATGATTCTCTGCAGCGAGATATGTTCCAAATAAACAGCTGCATGACTGCAGACAATCGTCTCAAATGGAATTACACGTCGGGGAGCACAAAGTACCCCGCTCACAGCAGCCGCGCTGCCGCCTCGCCGAGGTTTGACCGGAGGCTGCCCCGAGCCCCTCAGGCTCCGGCGGGGAGAGGGCGACCCCTACCGGCCACATCCCACCCCCGCCCCCGCTCTAGTCACTTTCATCTCAGGGAAATTAAACCAGGGGGGCAATTAAACGTGCGCTCGGTGATGACATAGCACCACGGAATAAGCCAGAAAACACGGGCACGCGTTAATTTTAATAAATGCGTGCTCATCTCTGAGGAGGCAGAAAACAATACATCAAAGGACAACGACTTCAAAGCTCTCTGTAACTTCAAAGCATGGCACCAACGTTAATAAACGTGTAGGACATGTCTGAGAGGTAGGGAAAAATTTCCTTTCCTAATGCTTCTGTAAACAGGGCACGGAGATTAAGAGATGTGCCCAAGGTCACAAATTAGCAGCAAAACCGGGACTGCCTGTTGGAAGGGCTGTCACTGGCCCCAGTGCCCTTTCTGGGACCAGCCTGGCTGAGCCACAACCTGGTGTTCAGCAGCACCCAAACCAGAGATCTGCCCCATCAACAGCACCACCTGCCCTGTTTAGGGCCTGCTCTAAACTCTATCACATTCTTTTCAGCAGATACCCTCCCGCAAAGCCCATGCCGAGTATGCACAGACCTATCTGAATCAGGGTAAGCTTATGTCTACACAGTGCCCGACTTCTGCTTTCAACACTGGTTTCATATGTGGTCCACATGAAGACTTTCAGTATGTCCGTGTCATGACAATCTGCCTGCTGCTGGCTTCTTGTCAACACACTGCATTAAAATAAAACCACACGCTCACAGCATGAAGGTTCTCTGATGATAAAATTGAAGCCGAGCCTGCACCAGCACCAACGGGAATTTTTTGTTACATCTATCTAGAGTAAAATGTAAAATTTCTTCAATGCATATAAGCTAATCTGCTGTACATGCCTTCTGTGTACTCATATTGCTGAACACAAAGACCCTTAAGTGTTATGTGACAAAAAAACCAGAAGCAAGCCCCATTGTTTTATTCTGAAAATAACATAAAAAAGAACTGTCCTTGGATACAAGGAGCTAAAGAAGCAAGCAGAAATAAAAGTGGCCTGCGAAGTAATTAGCAAGAAAAAAAAAATCACCTTATACCCCTCAGACAATAAATAAATGTAAAGTTAACAAAGGCCAAAGATTTCCCTCTCTCTCCCTTTACCTTATTTCACTTAGATCTTTAGTAAGACTAAATTCTACCATTCTCATTTTTAATGAAGAGCTTCCTGGTGATCCCATGTGTTTACACTCTCAGGCACTTGATTAAAAGAGAAGAGTTGTGGAACCTTAATATTTTTCCTTTCTCTAAAATAGTTTTATGTCAAATAAATTGAGTTTAAAAGATGGAAACAGAAAGCACGCTTCAAATAGCCAATCTCTTCTCAACTGTTTAGGTTTTTAATCTTTCTGTGAAGTCATTGTGGGAACAAAGGCTTAATTCTAAAACTAGTTAAGATACTAATTAAAAAATAAATGTTTTAAAACATAATTTCTAAAAATTAATTCATGCAACAAGCATCGAAGATTTTCTTGTTCAATGTGATCCTTATCTTAAGACAGCATTTCCTCATAAGGCACAGACTTATAATGAAGAACTTTTTTAGAAAAATACATAATTATATTTGGAAGACTGTGATTTGCATCTAGTAAGAAGTAATTTGCTGCATATTATTTTCCCCATATAAAGCCCTCAGTGGCTGAGAGGTGCTGCCTGCATATGTTGTTCAAACATTCCTCCTGAAGGCCAGTCAGGAGTACTGCACCCTTGCATGGCAACCCTCTACCAGGACAACTTCTGTATTCTGAACTCTAGGAAATTGCCACCACACTAAGAGACTCGTAAAGAATACTACAATTTCTTGTTTTAAATTTTTCACGAGTTCCAAAACCCCTTGTGCTGTCTAGATGGATAACACTGCTCAGTAAGCATGTAACGTTTTCCCCTAACAGAACTCAAACCTTCTCTGTGAAGGCAGTCAAGGATGGCTCTCTCTGTTTAACTAGGAACAATAATAATGATGACATAAAGATCCCATTTCACCCAGCTTTTAGTAAGGACTATTAATTTACTCAGGGCACAGATCACTCTCCAGTCCTTTGCTAAGTGAAATCTGAAGACTACACAATATGCAGATCACAGATCAAGATATTAGGAGATTTGGAAACATAGTTCAGACCTCCTGACTCCCTACAATAAACCATAGTTTTCAATGCTATGCGTTAACAGTCATTAATTAAATGACAAAGGTTTTGCTGTTCTGCTGTTCTTGGTATAGTTCCCTTCTTTGCATTTCAGAGGAGTTATTGGGCTCTTAAATTAGCTGTCAAATTTGCTGACTTGGTAACTGGCTGTCTTTCAAAATACATATTAAAAATTGCCTTTCCAAGCTATTTCTTCAATAAATATTTTTTAATAGAGTAACCATTGTGATCTTACTTATAAAACTAAAGTCAACAGAAAATATTAAAAATCCTATTGGTCACATTGTCGTACTCTTAAAGAAAACACAGGCAAAGACAGGACCCAGCAGAAAGGGCACTGAACTAAGAAGCAGGTGGCAAAATTTCCCATTTGCTTAAATGAGGTCAAGCTTTCAGCTTTTCAGCTCATTTTACTTCTAGCTCTTAAAGAACCCTGTAATCTCAATTTCTCTCTCAATTGCATTCAAAATGTACAGATGATTATTATTTTATTTCCTTCTCTCCATAAGGAATTTTAAGAGCAATAAGTTAAATTAATTACAGCTAGATTCAAAGGGCCTACATCCATACTGAAGACCATGCATGTTCACAGATGTAAAGCTCTATTTAATTATACTTCAAATGTTGCACATTTAATCACATGCCTTGATCTGCCTCATGCAAAAGAATTAAGTTCCAGACAGACTCCAGGTTACAGCAGGAATGACAGGCTAAATAGCCTTTAAGTTAAATATACCTCATGGACTGAAGTTGTAGCTTATATTAGAAAGGCTGGAGCACTCTTTATAGCTAGCCACTTATACAGTTTATTTTTATCTTGGTCTTTATGTTTTTATTTCATTACATTATAGGGCTTTCACCTACATAGCTGGCAAAGTATACTCTTTCATTTAAGATCATACAAGGTATGTAATCACGGCAACAGTAACTATGCTGTGGATTTTCTTTTGTCATGTTTATAGTAGACCAGTCATTGAGGCACATACAAACAACAGCCTGGCCAGAGGAACAGAGGAATGCAATAAACATCTTCTATTCAAATATCAGATTCATGAAAGCTTTTTTCTCCAAATTATGCATTAAAAAATGGAAGTCTTCCAAGTGGAATATCTTTACACATCACAGACTTTTTGTTTTGTTATTAAGCTTCACTTGTCGCTAAGGAAGAACATGGGAGATCAAAAGGACTTCTAACAACTAGAAAACCAAAGGTGAGGGAGTTTTGATTTCTTTCTCATTCTTCAAAGATTTATCACTGAAATACAATGGCTACTGGTTCATAATTCTATGAAAAGAATGTGTGAAATGATGTGATCCTTCTTTGATATTTCATATTTAACTTCAAACAACAGTTCGATTCACTTTTTGATTATCAACATCATCATGTATTCAACTAGTCTGTTTACAAATCCTTATGCAGTTGAAGTCCTCAGGACTAAAAAAGAAGAACTAGTAGAAGGCATAAACAACCCAGACCATCTTCTGAACTGGCTGGTAAACAATGGTATTTTTACCCCAGAAAAAAAGATGGTCATGAGCTTCTACAGGACACGAACTGAAAAGAACTCTCGCGTTTTAGACTTACTAATGTCTCAAGGTGAACGAGCTTGCAGGCTCTTTTTTTATCCATGTTTAAAGCAAGTGGAGCCAAAACTTTACAGCAAGATAAGAAAACAAGTCAGTGAAGTAAACAAAAGCATTGGAGACGCTAGAAGACAATTGGTAGGATATTTACTTGAAAAAGATAAGGTTGCATTTGAAAATAGCAGTGAATGGCACTGGCAAAAAAAAGGCAGTCCTAGAAGAAAAAATCAAGAACAGGCTATTAAAAAGAAAAGAAAAGAAACTAAACTTTCAAGAGCAGAAAAACCTAGAGAAGATCTTTCTGAAGTTGGCATCTTTGATGTAGTGGCTAAAGGCCATCTGTCCAAGTTAGAGAAAACATTGAAAGATCATGATATTAATAAACTAAATTCTGCAAGCAAAACACTTCTGCATGTGGCAGCTGCTAATGGACATACAAAGATGATGGAATATTTGATCAGCAGAGGTGCTAAGCTAGATGTGATGGACAAGGAAGGAAGAACACCGCTGCACAGGGCTGCTGAGAAAGGCCATAGTGATGCAGTGAAAGTGCTTCTCCAAGGTGGTGCTTATATGTACAGTTTGGATATGGAAGGCAAGACACCACTTCATTTAGCTGCACAGAATAACCACAGTGCCATACTAAAGATGCTTGTGAAAGAAGAAGCAAGAAACTACAGGAACCAGCACAACTTCTTGCACATGGCAGGTCTTAAAGATGAGAGCTGTCTGGCAAAAATGCTTTTGAAGGCTGGTGCCTCCGTTGATGGAAAGGATAAAAGAGGACAGACTGCTCTAAGTTATGCTATTTCTCAGGGGTCTGAAAATACAGCAAAAGTTTTGCTAGAGGCTGGAGCTAGTGTTGATTCCAACACAGCTGAAAGAGCCTTCAACAGCAACAACCCATCCATCTTCAAAATACTTATAGAATATTCTAAAGATTTGTCACCTGACATAATGCAGTCAGCTCTTTTTAGAGCTGTACAGAAAAATCTGCACGATATTGTAGCAGCTTTAATTGACAGAGGTACAGACATAAATGTCTACAATGAAATGCAGTACACTCCTTTACTCCTGGCGTGCGAAACAAGCAAGGCTGAATCAGCAGAAGTTCTAATGGAAAAGGGAGCAGACTTCAGAATAAAGACTCCCACTTCAGAAACAGCTTTGCATTTGGCAGTTCAAGCTGGGGCTGCTTCCATTGCAAATCTGCTTCTCCATAAAGGGATGGAAACTAACCTTATGAACCAAGCCAATGAAACCCCGCTCCATGTTGCTGCCCTTCATAACAAAGGGGCATTAGTTGGCCTTTTAGTTAATGCTGGGGCCAAAATCAATGCTGTCACTAAAGAGTTTCTTACTCCTCTGCATATTGCAAGTCAAAGAGGCAGCACTGATGCTGCACAACAGCTGTTGCACCACAAAGCCAATGTTAACATTAAGGATAAGCAGTCAAAATCACCTTTACATTTTGCTGCTGAAAGGGGAGACAAAACAATGGTAGAGATGCTTCTTAACGCTAACGCTGACCCCAATGCACAAGACAAGGAGAAAAAGACCCCCATGCATGTTGCAGCTGTGAGAGGACATCTTAGTGTCGTGAAAGTTCTGTTAGCTAAAAAAGGAAGATTTGGAGCTAAGGACATGGATGGATGTACTCCAATGCATTATGCAGCCATCCAGGGAAACACAGAGATTGTAAAAATCCTTCTGGCATCAGGGAACAGTAAAAATATTGATGACAGAAACGTGTGGAGAAAGACTGCACTGCATATTGCAGCAGAATATGGACACAGCGACTTGATAAATCTACTACTGAGCTACGGGGCAGCCGTTAATGCCTTAGACAGCAGCAAGGATACTCCATTACATTGTGCATGCAAGGCTGGCCATTTCAGTGCTGTAAATGCCCTCATAAACTGGTCACAAGGAGAAAAAGCAAATTTACTAGCCACTAATAGTCTCAAAAAGACCCCATTACAAGTAGCAGAGTTTAATAAAACAGAAAACCAGGCTCAAATTGTAACACTTTTGAAAAAGAAAATGTTAATAACAAAATGAAGATGTAAGGCAAAAACTTGTACATTTAAATGCATAATTCTCTTTTAATATAATTTAAATAGTTCCGTTGCCTAGTATGACTGAGAATTGTGTTAGGGCAGGCAAAATAAGTGAGAAATCAAAGTTGGCCATTTTAAAAATGGATCTTAAAGACACTGTTAAACTTCTAAGCATTAATTAGCCTTCTGCTTCTCTCATGAATCTCATACTTGGAACCTACTTTAAAAGTACCAGTCTTAAATGCAGAGTACAACCTCCTCCTCTAGTATAAATCAAGACTTTATGAAAAACAACAAATAGTCATATATCTGTGAACATTAGCCTGGATGGCTAGTTAATCATTGCTAGGTAAAATCACATTTTTAAGAAGCCATCTTTTATGAATAAGGAGACATTTGTATCCTCAAGGTTACAGAGTACAGAGATGTTGGAATATTTACCCCTGGTTTAGCTTAGCTTCAGTAGACCTAATCGCAGAGCAGTCAGAAGAGGTGTATCTGCCCTCCCCATCAGTCCAGCCATGCATGCTTGCCCAATGCTGCACACATGAGCTGACCCAACCTATTTCACAGCTGTACCTGACCATGGGGGCAAGCAGGGCAGTAAACAGCTGAGCAGCAGTGGCTCTCCAGAGGGCAATGTGGTATTAGCTTGGTTTATGCCCACTGCTGTACTGCTTTCTGAGCTAACTGGAGATTAGAAGGAATCTCCCTGCAAATGTATATGTGGGGGATTGCTCTAGTCTAGGTTCACTAGACTCATTCCCTATGCTAACAAATCCTATCAAGTGGCTTGGTATAAACCAACCAGAGGAGTAGTGTGTGCCCCAGACCTTGCTGTTTTCAGGGCACCATTAGTTGCTACACTAACCTTTGGTGTTGGGTTGTGCTCTCTTTGGGAATTCCTGCACCTGTGATGTGGCATTGACGTAACCTAGGACTGTAAAAATTATTTTTCTTTCTACCTTTCACAATTTGTCTAGATTTTGCATTTTTAAGTAGAGATAATGAAAACTATCATATTTGCCATTACTAATTTCACTTTCAAATCAATTCTGGCACAACAATTAAATGTTCAGAATAAAAAGGTTGCAAGAGATTATTGGTGCAAAATATTTGTCCTGTCATCTCTTAAACCAGAAACACTTGCTTGGGCCAACAGAAGGCTCTCTGTAGTCATTTTTAATATAACAATCCAACACAATTCTTTGCTCTTCCCATCCATACACAATCAGAAACTCTGTTACTATGAGGAACAAATTGATCATGTGAAAAGAAATGCAGATTTCTTTTGGATGAAAATGCAAACTCCTTCCCCCCCCCCATTTTCCAATTAAATTGCTATAAACTGGAATGGGAATATATTTAGATTATACATTAGGAAGAAATTGTTCACAATGAGAGTGGTGAGGCACTGGCACAGGTTGCCCAGGGAAGCTGTGGCTGCCCCATCCCTGGAGGTGTTCACGTTGGATGGGGACTTGGGCAGCCTGGTCTGGTGGGAGGTGGCCCTGCCCACGGCAAGGGGATTGGAATTAGATGATCTTTAAGGTCCCTTCCAACCCAAACAATTCTATAATTCTATGATTATGAATGTACAGGAATAGAGCTGTGACTTTTATAGCCACGGTTCAACACAACCAGCACAACTCCCCTCCCGATGCCGGCAGGTCCAGGGAGGGGATTCTGCCCCTCTATTCTACTCTTGTGAGACCTTA
>WAAB01016984.1:0-17390 GCA_013389865.1 Piaya cayana | reverse complement strand
ACCCAAACTACTCTACGATTCTGTGATTATGAATTCAGAGGAATAAAGTCGTGACTTCTACATCCACGCTCCAACACAACCTGCACACGCTGGCGCAGGCCCCGCCTCCCCGCCTCCCCGCCTCCCCGCCTCCCCGCCTCCCCGCCTCCCGCCATGGCTTAGGTGGCCCCGCCCACCACGCGGCTTCGCCCCGCCCGCCGCCGCGCAGGGCCACGCCTCCATTGCCCCCGCCACTCGTTCCCGCGGGGTCTCGCGCGGTCGGCTGTGCTGTCGTCATGGCGGCCGCGGCGGAGGAGCCGGAGGTGGACATCGAGGGGGATCCGGCTGCGGGGCCCGAGGAGGCGGTGGGGCCGGGGTGAGCCAGGGGCGGCCCGGGCCCCCGCAGCGAGAGCCCGTGCGGCGTGGGGAACGGGGCCTGCGGGCCGCTGCGGGGAAGACGAGGGGCCCGGCGCGGGTCGAGGCTGCCGGGACGGCCCGTGAGGCGCGGGGAGGCGAGGGGCTCGGAGCGAACGGGAGGAGCCCGTCGGGGCCCCGGGGCCGCTGGGCCGACCTGCGGCCTCCGCCTCAGCGTGTGTCCCTGCCTAGAAAATGGGAACTTGAGCCGCCGGCGCAGAGAATTTTGGAATAGCGGGAGAATTTGATTTTAGTGGCGTTGCTAGAGGTGTCGGGCTGATGAGTCAATGGCCTGGAAGGGAAGGATGACAACAAAAATAGTGACCTGAATTACTGAGTAGATTATGTGCTGCGTTTCAATCAAAGAAAGTTGATTGATGGCTTCCTACAAGTTATTAGTAGTTATTTATGGAAAAAGATCAAATATCATCTGGATCATAGAATCACTAGGTTGGAAAAGACCCATCAGATCATTGGGTCCAACCATTCCTATCAGTCACTAAACCATGCCCCTCAGCACCTCATCCATCCATCCTTTAAACACCTCCAGGGAAAGTGACTCAGCCACCTCCCTGGGCAGCCTCTGCCAGTGCCCAATGACTCCATGAAAATTTTTTTCCTAATGTCCAGCCTGAACGTCCTCTGGCACAACTTGAGGCCATTCCCTCTTGTCCTGTCACTTGGGAGAAGTGGCCAGCACCCTCCTCTCCACAACCTCCTTTGAGGTAGTTGTAGAGAGCAGTGAAGTCTTCCCTCAGCCTTCAGGATGAAGTCTGTAAAAGCAGTAATGATTTTGTACGACAGGATTCTATTAAAGTTTGTGCAAATATGATCTTTCCTTTGGAGGAAAACAGTTTTTTCTTTGTAAGTAAAAGGGAGAGATATATTATCTCCACTTAAAACTTCTGCAACTCAGTGGCAATTGTAATAGTAAAAATATAGCTTTTTAATGGTCCCCAAAACTCTGGCTTTTAAAATTTGTGTATATCGTACATAGTCCCTCTTGATTTCCAGATGAGATTTTTTACTGTTCAAGGTTTCATTGGTATCTCGTGCAGTCTGCAGTAAGATAGGCGAGGAGCTGCTACTGAGATTACTGAAAGAGATGACGCACTGAGAGGAATTTATGCGAAGTCTGATAGAATATTTTAAAAAGTAATGTTATATGATAGTCTGCAGTATGTGGTTTTAATTTTAGCATCTAATTCTGTCGACTTCTGTTAAACTCTTTGTTATTTACTGCATGTTATTTTCCCCTGACAGCATTATTTTGTTTAAATATGCTTGCATTGTTTTGAACACTGGAATCTTTTTCAGAGATCATGAAAACACAGCTTCAAGCTTGCTGCAGGATCACTATCTTGATTCATCTTGGAGAACTGATAACAGCCTGGTAAGTACCTTTTAAATGAAAGCTACATGTGGCAAGGTTATCAGAACTTCTTTTTTCTCCATTTTCTTCCGTCAATGTATGTGCTTTACTAGGTTTGTAAACAGTGCTTTTTGTTTTATTAGAAGCTACTCAATATTCTTGATAATCAAAAACCAGAGTGGCAAAATTCAAATATTAAAGCATATATTGTTTGCAGCCTTGGACGCTGGACAGCAGCATTAGTGAAGAAAACAGGGCTGTCATTGAGAAAATGTTGCTGGAAGAAGAGTATCCTTTTGCTGTGTAACAACAGAAAAATTCCTAGTTTCAAGTAGAAGTTAAAAAAAGAAAAAATACTGCTGTAGAAGCAGGGTACGTAGTTTGCTGCAAGTAGGGTGAGCATGGGCGTTCAGAAGTCAAATGTCGCCTTCTTATGCATTAAAATAGCAGGAGTGTGTGAAATTATGCTTGTTTCAGTTTGAAAGCAGTGCAGTACTTGCTTCTACAGCTGAATAATTATGAACTATAATAAACTATACAATTATTAGAATTCTCATGAGTACAAATACATACTCTGATGCTTCAAAACCTTACTTAGTAACTACAACAGGTATTACTTATCTAATAAATCACTTCCTGAAAAAATATGGCTCAATCAAAAGGAAACAGAGAAAAGATCTACAAAAAGGTAAGCTGTGTTCTGGGAGAAATTCTCAGGGGAGAAGAAATGAAAAGTCCTTCCAAAAAAAAAGTTATTTGCTGAGATATACAACTGCATTGCAATTATTAATTTTTATTTTCACTTTGTTTTTTATTTGCAGCCCACATAAGAAAACTGGAAAAGTCATGTACGTATGTTTTTATGATTGAATTGTATTTTTAAACTTCTGTTAAGTTAACTTTTAACTTCTGTTAAGTTTCCAGACACCGTTAAAAAAAGCTGTGGTTCTTTAGAGACTTTTGTACACAAAGAGATATTGTTGTGTGTAATAATAGTAGTAAAATACTTTGGTTTTTCTATCACAGTGGTCCTTACGGAGAAAATATCTGTTACTTGTAGTTGGCTTTCTTGCATGAACTTTTCGCTGCTTTTGTGTATTTTTGTGTGGTTTTGTGTATTTTTGTGTTACTGATGAATGTTGCATTGCCTTGAATCCTCCTTTTTGATGAAGGAGGGGACATGTTTCTGATGCTTTGTTTGTCAGCCATGTTCACATTTAGAACAATATCGTGACTTTTACAGAAGATGGAGAGTAGCCCTCCTGTGTCAGAAGTTGCTGGGATTTGAGAATATGTATTTTTAAGAAAGCACTCACTTTCGTTAATTATTTTCTTAGGGTGCGATCACCTACAAAATCAGCAAGTTACTCAATAAAGTGGACGTCAGAAGAAAAAGAACTGTTTGAACAAGGACTGGTAAGTTTGTTATATATGTAGTATTATGGATAGATGTCATTAGTTTATCTTTATTAGCAAATTTACAGTTAATATAAATAATTATGTTCTATTTATCTGCTTCTGACTTTTAGTTCTGACCTGTTAAAAATAATTGTCATCTTCTAAGACTGTAGTGATAAATCAGATTTATGTTGATGAATCCCCCCAAGTGGCTTTGTTTACCAGGTTTCATTCACGTGGGGCTGATGACAATTTAAGGTCACGAGATATCTCCAATATACAGCTTTATGAACACTACAGTCATAATGCTGTAGTTAACTACACAAAGTGTAACTTGTGTTTACAGCAGATCAGTGAATAAAGTCAAATCCTTTAACTACTGTTCTGAAGTCTTTAGATATTATGATCTCTAAATGTTAAAGGGTTTGCTTTGCTAAGTACAAATCCATTTCAATTGTATTCCTTGAGGTAGCTGGTAGCGTAATTTACTGCATGTCTGAATTGGTGAAGAAGATCCTCTGATTAAGAATAACAATAACTGTTGGAAGAGGTTTTCATCTTGGGACAGTATGAGTAGCAAAGTTCTTCACCATGGTTTGCTGTACTGTTTGTGCATTTGTAATGAATAACTGAGTTTTTAAACTCTTTGGCACTTCTAAGCACAACATCTAGAATGTTAGATTTTGGGTAACTTCAATGTGCTGCTGTGTGCTAGGTGAAATTTGGCCGCCGGTGGACGAAAATTGCCAAGTTGATTGGAAGTCGTACTGTTCTCCAAGTAAAGAGCTATGCTCGGCAGTATTTTAAGAACAAGGTAAACAGCATTTCTCTGTAGTTAGCGAACAGCCTGACAAGTGTGCTGTTGTACATGTGGCTTGATTTCATTCTGTCTTTTCTTGGTATTGGTGTTAACGAACATGTTGCATTTCATAGAATCATAGAATGGGTTGGGAGTGACCTCAAATATCCAGGGACACATCCTACCAGACCAGGCTGCTCAAAGCCCCATCCAGCCTGACCTTGAACATCTCCAGGGAGGGGACATCCACAGCTTCCTTGGGCAACCTGTGCCAGTGCCTCACCACCCTCATCAGGAAAGATTTCTTCCTAACGTGTGATCTAAATCTTTCACTGTCTGAGTTAAAGTCATTTCCCCTTGTGTTATTATATGTGTCATTGTAAAAAGTCCCTCTTCAGCTTTCTTGTAGGTCTCCTTCAGGTACTGGAAAGCCACTATTAATGTCTCCTGGAGCCTTCTATTCTCCAGGCTGAACAACCCCAACCCTCTCAGTCTGTCCTCATACCAGAGGTGCTACAGCCCTCTGATCATCTTTGTAGACCTCCTCTGAACCCACTCCAACAGTTCCATATCCTTCTTAGTGTTGAGCATTCCAGAACTGCAGGTGAGGTCTCACAAGAGCAGAGTTAGAGGGGCAGAATCGCTTCTCAACCTGCTTGCCACACTTCTTTTGAAGCAGCCTAGGATACAGTTGGCCTTCTGGGCAGCGAGAACACATTGCCAGCTTATGTTGAGCTTCTCATCAATCAGCACTCCTAAGTCCTTGTCTGCAGGGCTGCTTTCAGTCACGCCATCTCCCATCCTGTATTGGCCCAACCCATGTGTAGGACCTTGGACTTGTTGAACCTCATGAAGTTCTCGCAGGCCCATTTCTCCAGCTTGTCCAGGTCCCTCTGGATGACATCCCATCTTCCTGGTGTGGCAGCTGCAGCACTCAGCTTGGTGTCACCTGTAAATTTGCTGAGGGTGCGCTGATCTCACTATATGTCATTGGATGAAGATACTAAACAGCACTGGTTCCAGTACAGACCTCCAAGGGGCACCACTTGTCATGGATCTCCATCTGGACATGGAGCTGTTGACCACTACTCTCTGGATGTGAACATCCAGCCAATTCCTTATCCACTGAACAGTCCACACATCAAATCAAATTTAGAGAGAAGTATGTTGTGGGGGACTGTGTCAAAGGTTTTACAGAAGCCCAGATCGATGACATCCATTGCTTTTCCCATATTTACTCCCACATTCAGAAAAGTGGTCTCTGCTCTTTTGCAGGTATAAACATGGAGTCAGGCTGATTTCAAGTTCCTAGAATGACTTTAGTGTTTTTATTGCTGGCATAACTAAATGATAAATGCAATATAATTTCAGTCTCTTATACTGTTGGTTGTTAGTCCGAAAATACTTGTTTTCCACAACACAACTGTTTCAGCTGTGTTGTAGGTTCATTTGAGACTTTGTGAGCATTTAAGAAGACCTGACTACTCTCTGGGTTTTTCTGGATGGAAATACGTATTAATTTACACTTGGGCTAGAAGTATACCTGTGATGCTGTATAAAATTTAGTTGCAATGGATTGAAATGTATTAAAAGGGTAAGAAATACTTCAGAATATCTGCTGTTCAAGTGAAATAGTTCTATTTGGGAGGCAGAGTGGTTTGTTTTGTTTTTCCATACTAAAAATACTTTTTTTTTTCCTAAGGCAAAAAACAGTGATTCTGAAAAGGAAGAGCAAAATCAGAGTGGCAGTAGTCTTCCTGTTGAGGATAGGATAAGAGTTGCAGCATCGTCATCTGGAAACTTGAGAGGCCTTGCTGACCCCAATCTGAATGCAGTGAAAATTGAAAAGCTGTCAGATGATGAAGAAGTAGATATAACTGATGACATGGATGAACTAGTTTCTCCTGCCTTCCAGCAAGAAACTGGAAAATCTGAATTACCTGTTATTTCAAAAAGTCCGGTAGAAGAAACAAAAGGAATGGAACATGTTTCTTCATCTGTTGGACATAATTCTGCAATTTCTTTACCAGAAGAAGATCCCCAATGTATCAAACCAGATACAGTGGATGCATTAGTATTTCCAAGTGCTGCAGCAATGTGTTCTCAGCACCTGAATGGTGATAATTCTGTGAACTTAGATCACCGGCAGTGTAATAATTCTGTTGAGAAAGCTGAACAAGGCAGACTAGTAACATCTCCTGGTACTACACAAGCCACTGATCATGAGCCAAGTGAGGAGCAGAGACACCTAGCTGATAACGGATTGCTTTTTCCTTCTTCCTGCCAAGTGGATGAAGATCATCAAGAAGAAGCAGAAGAGCTTAAGCCGCCTGATCAAGAAGTGGAGGTTGACAGAAACGTCATTCTGGAAGAAGAAAAGCAAGCTATTCCTGAATTTTTTGAAGGGCGCCAGGCCAAAACACCAGAGCGTTATTTGAAAATTAGAAATTATATTTTGGATCAATGGTAAAATGCATTAACTTAATTTACTGAAATAAGTGATTAAGAGGATTCATGTCCTGTTTTGTTTTAGTTAAAATGCTACTTAATGCTAATAGCTTACTTCTGAAAAGGGTAAAAATAGTTTTATGGTAGCCTTATAAAGGCTGCCAGTAAAGAGCATCTTTTTAATGCTTCTTTTGCATCTTCTCATTTTTTTCTGGCATTCTGGAAGTTAAGCAATAAAAATAGTTTGCAGCATTATGAAAATGTGTCCTATATCAGAACAAGCTGCATCCACTTTAGTTATATTATTTAATCCCAGCTTTTGTCTTCTTATATGTAATGATGCGTGTATGGTTTCAAGAAATGCTCCCTCAAAATAACTGATGGAATCAATTCTGTAATGAGGTCTGCAGGCATTGTGGTACTGCCTTTACAGAAAAGCAGCCACAAGAAATATTCTGTGCTAGAGCAAATGATGTTGACCAAAAAAAAAAAAATTAAGAATCAGTTTGGAGTAGTGGATATTCTATGTTCCATCTCTGCAGATTGGTTTAAAGAACCTTAGTGCTATGTAGTAGCAGACTCAAATGTGTTCTGTTAACAGATTTGGGTGCTTCTTGTCTTGGTTAGCTTGCTTTCAGGTAGGAAGAATTGCTGAGTTAAACTCTGTTCTCATTCAGTTCTCTTGTGTATTAGCTTATTCTAGTTGCAAAGAAGATATAAAACTCCCTGATAGGGAAGTACTAAACCTAAATGTTTCAGGACCAGTTTAAAAGCAAGTTATAAACGTACAGAAAGTCAAGCAGGCATATTTATTACACCAAGGAAGCCTGTGATTACGTGAGCTATTTAGACCAATCTAATGCGGCCATTCTTGTATCAGTTTAATGGTATTATAGTACTTCTGAGTAGTTCATTGCTTCCTCACACCAGCTGTATTGGAGGGTTTGTTTTAATGCATGGAACACAAGTTTCACACTGCATAAGTATGAATGTGTATAAATAACTCCAGAGTGTGTGTTTTGTGAAACTCATGTGTTTGCTGTGATTACCCTGTGTAGTGTGAACATTGCAAAGGCAAAACGCTGCTTCACTGACTCATCTTAACCTTGACTGAAGTCACACCTCCCTCCTCCCATGATTTATTTTGCTAGTTGACAATCTGCCATACTTTATTTTTTTTAGGGAAAGGTGTAAACCCAAGTACCTGAATAAGACTTCAGTACGTCCAGGCCTGAAGAACTGTGGTGATGTTAACTGCATTGGGCGGATCCACACATACTTGGAATTAGTAGGAGCGATTAACTTTGGCTGTGGTAAGGATATTTTCATTGCATTCAATTCAGAACTTGAATTCTAGTCAGTTCTTACTGAATGCATCTATTACTGACTGTCCACTTTTTTTAATTAAAATGAATATTGCCATGTGAAGGAAGATTAGCAGGTGGTACCTTAAAAGAAAAGTCATAAGTTCACTTCATTGAATCATGGATGACTGCACTTAATCGGAATCAAGTGTCCATGTGGGTAATCGTCCAACTTCTCTGTACTCTTAATGTCTTAAATAGTAATTGTTAAATTTCAGTTCTGCAGGAGAGAATCTCTGTTTACACTGTGTTTAATGTAGTCATGTTCAAACCACGCACCTGCACCCTGCCTTGGTAGTAATGCTGAAGGGGGTTCTCAGTGTTAGGGTGCACTGCTCACCCAGGATACACATTAGTCCTTGCTAGGAAGGAACCCTGAGCAGATTGTGTCTCATGACCTGTTGAAAATCCAGAGGAGTTTGTAACCTGCTTAGAGGATTGTGGGTTTTTTGGTTTTTCAAAAGACCTTTTCCTTTCTTTTTGATTCTTCCTTTTCCTGCTCCAGCCCTTTCCTGTTTACAGCACACCAGCTGGTGGAGTGGGTTTTTGTTTTGTGCTTTTTTGTGTGTCCAGTGTTGGATAATTTTCCTGATATCTGCTGTATCTGAAAGTGTTGGATTATTTTCCTGATATCTGCTGTATCTGAAATTCTGCCCTGCTTCTGTGTGAGACAGAGTTCCAAGTTATTGATTCTTTTCCTGTACTGGTTATAACTGTTTACTAAATTCAAAACAGTGTCTTCATTCTCAAGGCAAGTTTTTATGAGATTCAAATGATAAAATTAGGTGCCAACTTAAAAATACACATACACCTATAAATTGGTTTAGTCTCTGAATTTATTTTCATCCAAAGCTAAATGACAGTCACCTAGGAAAGGAGGAATGACCTGCAAATACATTTTGTCTGAAATAAACTAACAATAAGGAAGGAAATTTTCCTATCTTAAAAATGCTGTGGTGGTGGGAGAGGGCTGTATTATCAGTTAGTAACGTGGACATCAAGAGATGTCTTTTCACTGCAGGTTTTTTTGTTGTTGCTTTTTTCTTCATGGGTATTTGTCCTTACTACTTACCTGTCTGATCCATGGCTCTGTACCAGAAATAAGTGGCTTGACGCTTTCCTGAAGCACAGTGTCTCTCCTGTGTCCTGTAGAACAGGCTGTCTATAATCGGCCCCAGCCAGCTGACAAATCACGATCCAAAGAAGGCAAAGACACAGTGGAAGCATACCAGCTTGCTCAACGCCTGCAATCCATGGTACGGTTTGATGAGGCAGGTGGGGGCAGCAAAAAACATTCGGCAAGGGGAAGGCCTCTTCAGCCTTGATTTTCAAGCAAGGGCATCTCTGGAAATTTCCCTTTTAATTCAGTTTGCAAGTTTGATTGGAGTGCCCTGTAGTTCCATTGTCAGTCTGGGTACAAGTTCTGCTGTTTGATGGCTTTCTGCCTGAACTCTGTACCGTGCACATTTGATTTCTGTATGGGTTACATAATAGCCAGAAAAATTGGAGTGTGTTGTGTGTGATTAAGTTGCTTGCATTTGAACTGTTAAGTATACCACGTATACAGTATGAATTACAAAGAGCCTTATGCTCACAATGAGTAGTAACTCCTTTATAACTATAGGAATTATCAAGACCTGCCAGGTTCAATTTTCTTATTCATACTTAATGTATCATTTTTAAGGACTTCATAACAAAATTAATGAGTTGGTGAGAAAAAAACCCTAAATAAGTCCTTCTAAAAGAAAAAGCAAACCTGAAACATGAAGAATTGTAGTATATGCTAGATGTCAACATATACTGGCTTTATAGTTTTTTGTGTTGTCTGAGCTATAATTCAGAGCTAGATAATAATGTACTGTTGCTGTCAGAGATGTTGGTGATCCCTAGAGCAATATGCAGGTTTTATGCTTTGCAACCTTAAAACCTGAAAACTTCAGTGGTGATATTTCTTGACAAATTGTGAACTTAATCCTACAGAACTCCAGGGTGTTCTTTCTTTTCTGGAAATACATTATAGTGTTAGTGACATTCATTGGCAGTAACCTTTTGGACAATGTTCTTACAGCTGATTAAATGAAGTAAGTGCAGTTTTCTTCAGGAGTAAGGTCTTTGACTTGTGCTGATTTCCTTGTTGCAGCGTACAAGAAGACGGCGAGTGCGAGACCCTTGGGGAAACTGGTGTGATGCAAAGGATTTGGAAGGACAGACATTTGAGGTAATCCATCTGTGGCTTAAACTTCCCTTACAGAATTCTTGCTAATTGCTAGCAGGTGGTGGTGTGTCAGATATACAAGGGGAGCAGTTGTATGGTAGGTACTGCTCTCTGTGGAAGCAGTAATTTGAAAATAATGGAGCAGCTGTGAAATATTTATGTTGCTGATAAATACATCTGTACTTTGGTGTTTACAAAGGTGTTTATATTGTGAGTGTGTGTGGCCCTGCACTGGTTTAAGCCTATAAAGCTCTTTGCCTTATCTTGTAGGAGATTTAGTGACCCTTTGTTTTCAGTTAGCTGCCTACCAACGTGAACAGTGGGGAATAGGAGAATAAGATTTAAATATTTATTTTCTGTCAGTCCCATTGATTTCTTTGAGTTTATAACTCAGAAGATAGGAGTTCCTAATATTAATTCTGCTGCTAGCAGCTAGCGATATCTTCAGTAATACTGTGGTTTATGAAACGCTTAGAAAATTTCTTAGAAGTTTAAGTATTTTATAGAATACTTGGAAGCGTAGTGTGCACTTGAGCATGTCTGTCCTTCCAGAAAAAAATGAAGAACTGTAAGCATCCTGGTTTTATTGTACAGCCTTCGGTAATAAGAATAATTAACATGAATACAATGTTACAATAAGACTATGTAACGGTTCTTTCCATAATTTTATAAAGCCATCCCTGTTGTTCAGTAACTGTGGTTAATAATTCTAACACTTTCCGCAAAATACAAATTTGGGTTTAAATTAAGTATGAAAAACCTCATCCCTACTCTGGGGTCATGGTAAATGCTCTCCGTGGATAGAAACAACAGGTTTTCTCCGTAGTTGTCACCTTTGCATTTATGCATGGCTTGCAATACAGACTGATTTTACTGAATTTGATTGACTTGGGGAATATAAGAATCAACAGACACCTTGTGGACTGGATGTGTGATCGTCATTACTTTCACACTGCTTGTTTCTGTTGTGGCTCTTTGTAGTAGTCCTGTAACACACAAATGCATATAGCCTATCAAGACCACTGATGTCAAGAGTCTATTCTGGGTTAGTTTTCAAAACAGTACTGAAACGGCAGCAAAAAATGTTAAGACACGTTTCCTTTTTTAAAAATTTTTAAGCACCTTTCTGCTGAAGAATTAGCAAGAAGAAGAGAAGAAGAAAAATTGAAACCTGCAAAGTCTTCTAAAGGTTCAAGACAAATCAAAAGGTATTATTTGATGTATATTACGTTTAAACATAGATCTTCTAGAAGTGAAAAAAATGTCTTGCATTGCATCAGGCTGGAATGCTGCAAGTCATTAATATGTATAATGGTCTGAAGTACTGTGTGCATTTCAAATGGTTCATATGGAAATTCAAGACAGTGGGTAGTGAAGTTTCTATATTTGGTGGAAGTCTTCCTAGTGTGGGATGAATAATCCAGGAAAGAAAACTTAAGTTATTCCTCCTCTGCCAAGGAGACAGAGGGAAACAAATGTTTCCTGACTGTCCTACATCTTTAGAGAAATTCTCTTTCATTTTATAGTTCCTTTGATCCCTTTCAGCTGATACCGTGCTGTTTATTCACTGAAGAAAAACAGGTATGTACCTATGAGTGAATAATCACGAATGCTTTATTGCTTTAAGTTGCTTCTCTTATACTCATTATTGTGTTTATCATTTCAGGAACCCTTTCAGGTGAAAGTGTCTTCTGAAGCACTTTTAATAATGGATTTGGTGAGGATGGTTTCATCTTTCAAGCAGTTGTGAAGTAGATGTTATGGGGTTATATAGAGTTTTCTTTATTTTTTTTATGAGCAGCATAAGAAGATTGAGAAATACAGTACTTACATTAACTTCTTTCCAATCAGACTTAGCAGTGAAAATCCAGTACTAAATAAAGCCCCTAATGAATTTAATGTGTTTTTTATATTGTGCTTAGTTTTTCTAGAAGGTAAATGGTTGTACACCAGTAAGAATGTTACTGTTCACTACTCTCCTTCATACTTAAAATATAATTTATTTAAAGCTGTTCTCTGAAATAGACTGCTCTTGAAATCTTAAGGGCTCATTTTCCACCAGTCTGGGAATAAATTTTCAGTGGGGGAGGGTTTTAGTAACTATAAGTTGTACCAAAATTGTGCAAGTTGTGCAGCACTGCACAGCATTCATTGCACAAGTGTTGGGGTTTGAAGCTGGGGTTGCTTCCTGTGTGGAAGTTTTATACAAGTGCACTGTGTGCATGTGTATATAAAATAAGCAAACATCATCGTTTCTGTTTGCTTCCAACTGAAACACTGGGTATTTGAGAATCTAGCTGTTCTGAGTTTTCCTTCTAAGTGTCACTAAGAAATTACTGACTTGTAGCCATGAAGCCAGTATATTTTGTCACGTGTGGATCAAAACTAGAAGTTCTACAACTTTGAATTTAATAATTGTTTGGTATCATTCTAGCACTCTCATGTGTCTATGGCAGAAGTAATAGGGCTGTTGGGTGGAAGATACTCAGAAGCTGATAGAATTGTAGAAGTAAGTGTTTCTCTTTTTTGATTTTCTCTAAAATACTAGAACTCTTACGATTATTATATATAATTTGGACAGAGGTAAATGTTATTTCTGAAGGGTAACTATTTTAATGTACTTAAGTTGAAGTTAATTACTGTAGTCTTGAAGTGTTAGAGTTATGCTTATTTTCAAGTGTTGGCCTGTTAGCTATCATGAGTAAGATCTGGTATATGACACTTAAAATTCTTCACATTTTATTTAACTGATGGAGATTTCTTGCATTTATCCATCTGGAGGCTTTTTTAACAGGTCTGTGCAGCAGAGCCGTGCAATAGTCTCAGTACAGGCCTGCAGTGCGAGATGGATCCAGTGTCTCAAACACAGGCGTCGGAAACATTGGCTGCCAGAGGATACAGCATTGTTGGATGGTACCATTCCCACCCAGCCTTTGACCCCAACCCCTCGATACGAGATATTGACACTCAAGCTAAATACCAGGTACTTGTGGTCTGTGTTACATACATACATACATAGCAAAAAAAAACCCAAAAAAACCCAAAACAAACCCAGACCCAACAACCCCGAAGCCTCCCTGGTATTTACAATAGTTTTGCGCATTATTGCTCTAATGCATCTTAAAATCAGTTCATTCTTAAATTAACAGAAATTCTATTATTTTAATTTCAGAATGCTGTTGTGATGAAGGTTGTATTATTCGTCGGGTGGGGTTGTTTGTTTTTTTGTTTTTTAGAGTTATTTCTCCAGGGGTGGTGCCAAGTTCATTGGAATGATTATCAGTCCTTACAACCGAAATAACCCTCTGCCATATTCTCAGATTACTTGTCTAGTAATTAGCGATGAGATCAGCTCTGATGGTTCCTACCGTAAGTACCAATATGTCCATTGTCTTAATTTCTTTTTCTTTGCCTTTTGGGTACTAATGGTAAAAATGTTGTTTGTTCTGAACTTGAGAAATAGTTATATATTTGTTGGTAACTTGTGCTGTATGAAGCCAGGAATTTCACTTACAGAGTAGGCCAGCAAGTAGTTTGTGACGTCATGACAAGAATATACAGGTATAACTCGATAAAAACTTGTTTTCCTGTATTAGTGTTTTCCATAGCCTATAAAAATAAATTAAAAGGCTGGGGTAAGGATCACTGTTATTTACAAATCGTATCCGTACGAACAGCTGAGCAATTGCTTTGCATATGTGGCTTACACTTTGCTGCATCACACAGTTCCAAACGGATCATCTGATCCAGGAGACAGATGTGCTGTGGCAAAAGACTGGCCACTATAAAGGCCAAAAATCCTTAATTGAGTAACTTAGCATTCAGAAAGTCAAAGGATCAAACTTGCCAAATGTCCAGGAAAAGTCAAGATGTAAAAGATTAAATGCTGTGGTGGAGGGAATCCCAACCTAAAAGAACAAATTTGTGATTAAAAGCGTCATTGGTGTTTCATGAAAAGAAGATGTTTTCCTTTCTTGAACAGTTAAGAACATCTAGCACGTAAAATATATGACATTTTACGTGATGATCAGATATTCTGCTCATGCCTTGACATTAATTTGAGAACAACTACCATGATAACACTGTATGGTTATGGTAGCTGTCCCTTCTCTCTCCTCCTCCTTCCCCCTGTTTAAGTCCTGATTTTTGCATCCAAATTCCGAGGTTTCCAGTTTTCTGAGCAAGGCAGTAGCAGAGGCCGTGTGAACCGACAGTTCCCCTTCTGTTTTTTTCCTGTGGAAGTAAGCAAGGGAGACCATCTGCACAGAGACTTGCTTCATAGTCCATGGGGAAGTGACAGGGCAGCCACATCTGTGCCATTATTCCTGTTTACCATACTGATAGTACCGTAACCTTATCCTCATTTCCCATGCATTCCACCCTTGTACTGTGGAGTTAAAATACTTGGAATCTTTATCTGCCTTTAGCAGAAGACATTGTTATGGTCACATACATTTTCTGTCTGAGGTGACCTAATGTTTTTGTCCTGAAATCAGCTGTTTACAACATGGTCTCTCTAGCACTTTAGAAAACCATATGGTGGCAGTAGTGCTGTGGTACATCAGTGTTTCGTATCAGCCATGAATATTTCTGTAGATGAATTCTTATGCTTGGAAATGTGTTCTGCACTGAACATTTCACATTTGAGATGTGTTCAAATAGGAAATTGTGTTTATTGCTTTCTTTTCACTTACTCTGAGGTCTAGTTGGAAATCATGCATTTCATCTCATTAAAGTCTCATGGTCTTGGGAAGGCTTTATTTTTAATGATTTACTGAAACTTACAGTTTGTTTCTTTCTCCCTGTTTTTTGGTAACTGAACAGCGAGTAATTTTCTGATGTTCCTTTAGAATACTTTCTGAATTCCTCTTGCACCATCTGCAAAAAAATAGGTTTTGCCTGTAGGAACAAAATTCCTCTGAAACTTAGAACAGTAGCTCACTGCTTCATCAGGCAGCACATACACAAAACCCCAAACCTTTTTTATTCACTTAACTTTATATTGGAAGGAGGAAGATTTAGATCAAATGAGAGTGGTGAGGCACTGGCACAGGTTGCCCAGGGAAGCTGTGGCTGCCACATCACTGGAGGTGTTCAAGGCCAGGTTGGATGGGCCTTGGGCAGCAGTGGGAGGTATCTTTGCTCGTGGCAGGGAGGTTGGAACTAGATGATCTTTAAGATCCCTTCCAACCCAAGCCTTTCTATGACTTTATGAACCACATAGATCTTAGAGAAACAAGAGTGTAAGTCATACTTTATTATAAAAACTAAGCTTATTTTGCCATTTTTCTGCTACGTAGTAGACTTCTGCGTGCTTCCTTATGGCGTGAGGAACTGGCAGAAGCAGGGAGAGAGCAGGTTTGTTCCCCACTCTGACCAAAATTCAATTTGGAATCCAAAATAGGTCATACTTTTACTTTAATCTCTAATGTTGGCAAGTAAGGGGACTGCAGGCTTCTGCAGTCAGTAAGAAATTAAGAATGGTTATGGGAAAGGAGGAGATTGCACCTAAAGTTAAGAAAGAAAAGAATAAAAAAAGTTGGGTTTACTGGAAACACTGGGTAATCGTGTTCAATTCATTACAGGCCTGCCCTACAAATTTGAAATACAGCAGATGTTGGAGGAACCTCAGTGGGAATTAATATTTGAAAAAACAAGGTGGATAATTGAAAAATACAGACTCTGCCACAGGTAAATGTCTACTTGTGTTATACAGAATAGCCAGTTTATCATTTCTGCATGTTTATTACTTATGTTTCAGTAAAGATGTGCATCTGCTTTCTACAATTTGTTTTTCTTTCAACAGCAGTGTCCCCATGGATAAAATTTTTCATAGAGATTCTGACCTGACTTGTTTGCAGAAAGTAAGTTTTCTTCTTTAGTTTTTAGATTTTAAATAAAAATCTGGTTTGTATCATCAGAAGTCACCTGGAGTTACGTTTTTACAAATCAGAGATGCAAACTAAACACAATAAATTACTTCTGTAGAGCAGCATAATTACATACAAGCCCTGAGAATAAGGATCCTCATTTGAGAGAGATGAGGCCAGCAGTGACATGCAAACACCAAGTTTTAACCTCATTTTGGAGAAGGATGAATGTCAGATTAACAGTCTCTCTTCTCGATGTGTTCTGTGCTCTCAGTGCTGAGAACGGCATGCATTTTGAGAGAAGATTTGGGCTTCCTAGTCCTTTGTTCAGTCAGGGAAGCAGTGCTGTGCTGCATTTGTCACACAGAAGTGGAAACTAGTTTTCCAGTGACCGGAAACTAGCAGTCAGTGGAAGTTCTAAGTAACTACTGCTGTAACATTAATTGCACAAAGAAGACAGAAAATCTGCCCAATGCGAAAGGTAAACATATACACAATAATTACCAACATCCTTTTTTCCCTTTCAACATGACTTTGCTTATAAGCAACTTAAATTTAAACTTGAGTTACTGGAATACCCTTGAATTTAGCTGTGGTGTAATTGCTTTTTAAGCACTGGTTTTAAACCACTCTATTCCTGTATGACTATTCCTTTCTAAAATTTCCATTGTATGGTTAAACACTTTCAGTAGTGTAAATCCTGAATAAATAAAAATCCCTTTGGAATACTTACCAGGTAGAAAGGGGAAAAAATGAACTCAGTAAAACTTACAGTTTTTAACTATCTCCTTTTCTTTTACTAGCTCTTGGAGTGCATGAGGAAGACTTTGGGCAAGGTAACAAACTGCTTCATTGCTGAAGAGTTCTTGACTCAGATAGAGAACTTATTCCTTTCCACGTACAAGAGTGAGAACAAGAGTAATGTTGAAGAACACAGGAATGGATGTTCAAATGAATTGCCAGTGTGATGGCTGTAACAAAGAAAAAATATGGATTTTGTATTTGATTGGTTTTTCATTTTCTTCCTCTCCTCCCTGTTTTGTCAACTCTTTTGGAATTATTATCCATTTTCACAGTAATCATTACAGAATCCAGTGTCATTATTGTTGTGGTTTAAACATACTTTAAAAACTCATCATGTGTGTGACCTGACTATGTGAAGAACCCTTAATTCTAACATTTTGTAGAAAACAAGTGCCACAGAATTAAGTGCCACAGAATTAGTTGAGTGGCCAACTGTCTGCCGTTCGGGAATGAGGATGCCCCAGCAAGAATGCTGTGCTTAGGTCTTCACGGAGAGTTCATCCTCTCAAGAGTCTTCTACCTTGGGAATCTTCTTTTATTTTTCATGTACAGGTACACAAAAACTCTGAATTTGTTCATTAATGCTTCAAAGATTGTAAGTTTGAATTCACAAAAGAGACACTTAACTGAAATGAAAATTTTGTAGCTCACCGATTGCAGACGTTCCTGGTATCCAGCCTCAAGTTTTATTCAGTTGTGGTTTAATACATCATCTTTTTTTTTTTTT
>WAAB01016983.1:0-52724 GCA_013389865.1 Piaya cayana | reverse complement strand
AGGACAAGAGGGAATGGCCTCAATCTCCACCAGGGGAGGTTCAGGCTGGATATCAGAAAAAAAAATTCAAGGAAAGTCATTGGGCATTGGAACAGGCTGCCCAGGGAGGTAGTTGAGTCACCATCCCTGGAGATATTTAAAAGATGGGTGGATGACATGCTGAGGAGCATGGTTTAATGGTTGATAGGAATGGTTGGACGCGATCATCCTGTGGGTCTTTTCCAACCTAGTTATTCTGTGATTCTGTGATTACCGAGATGTTTAAATGTTGTATATTTATGTATATACATATATTTAAAGGTGTAGAAATATATATATATATATGTATCTTTAGGTCTTAAAAGTTTGGACCACTTAAGAACCATTTTACAACTTTGACTGCACACAGGAAGGGAGTATCTTTACCCTTAACAGTCCTTGACACTTCCACTGGAAGAAGTACTGTGGTTGTGCAAAACAGTCTCCAGCATACTTACAGATCTTCTCCAGTGTCCTTGGCATGTGGAGAAAGTAGATGCCCTACCTCTCCATAGGCATTTAATAGCACATTTTAAAAGCATGGTTTCCAAGACAACTGTCTTGGGAAGTGTGTTGTAACTTCTGCATCATTCTTGTGCCTCTACTTTGAGAATAGGCTAGCGCTAGTGTTGCCCTTTGCTTGTCTTTGCTCCAAAGCAGTGTTCACAGATTAAGGCAATATTACCTAGTCTAAAAAAATACTTTCCATTTCTTCTATAAGGAAAAATAACGTGCCCAATATTTGTTTTTCAATATACTGTGCTGAAAAAAAGAATTAAAATTGGGAAAAATGAGACTACTCATGACTGGAGATAAACAGAAATAAGGATCTTTCTGAGCTCAGCTGGGACAATAACACAGGGACTCCTGCCTCACATCTACCGTTTAGTTCTGAAAATTCCCTCACCTGAGAGGCAGCACTTTCATCTCATAATTGAAAGATTTCATTTATAAACTCAGCAATATATTGCTACTATGACAGGGAAGACCTCTCAACTTCCACATCTTTCTGAGCTGTGGGAGTTGGATGACCCTGGAAGATCAATCTTTCCTGAATTGCATGACCTCCAGCTTCCCCATGAGCTCAGAACTCAGGCGGACCTTGCATTGTGCAGTATTTTGCACTGGTAGTGGCAACTGGATCACAGGTCAAAGAGAAAGGTTTTTTTTTCTTTTGTTCATTTTCTTATTGGCTTCTATTTACTATGTTAGCAAGAAACAGCTAATTTGAATGAGCTTTCTCTTACTTCTGCAGTGAGGTTTGTAGCCTTCCATGGTGCTTAGAATCATTGAATGGAAGCAGAAATGAGGGAGCTCAGAGGGAGACAGCACCTCAGTTTTAAATGGAAACAATGTAGAAAGTAGAGATATGGTAAAAATAAGCATGTGACGCCTCCCATTTGAATAGTGTATATACGTATAACAAATATTAAATTTTCTGGAGACTATCAGCCATCCAAGGTTTAAATTTGAATTAGGCTTTTATTGTCTCTAGGCTAAATTTTGTGTAAAAATGACAGTAAATATTTAAGACATGAGGTCTTGAAAATAACAAATTTGTTGACAATCCTGTTCTTTCTGTTAGTCTCTCCAATAAGGACTCCATGAGACTTTTCTGTCTTAGTCTAAGATTTCAATATTTGACCAAGATACTGATTTTATAAGTTAATTTCTGCAAAGTTCTGAATGTATTTCTCCTCAGTTAGCAAAGTTCTTCAACATATGCTAAAATGGATGCATGCATTTAGTGCTTTTGGCTTTAATGGATGTGTTTCAATAGCTTAAATCCTGTATACTATTGCCAGAGAGCAATGAAGGGACACAGAGCTAACACTCTCCACACATCTGGTTTTGAATTTTGCTTTCAACATGATGTTTTCAATGCACTATAACAATGTTAATGAGTCTTCAGTTATCTGATCCAATCCCCCTGCAATGAGAAGGGATGTCTTCAACTAGATCAGGTGGCTCTGAGCCTCATGTAGCCTGACCTTGAATGTTTTCAGGGATGAGGCATCTACCACCATTCTGGGCAACCCTTCTTAATTTCTTCCTAATATCTAATATAAATATACACTCTTATAGTTTAAAGCATTTCCTATTTCCCTGTCCCAATAAGCCCTCCTAAAAAATTTGTTCCAATCATTCTTATAGACCCTCCTTATGCATTAAAAGACTTCAATAAGATGTCCCCAGAGCTTTCTCTTATCCAATCTTAAAATCTCCAATGCTCTACCTGTCTTCATTTGAAAGGTGTTCAATCCGTCTGATCATTTTGTGGCCAAACTCCAACAAGTACATGGACTGAGGGCTCCAGAGCTGGACACAATACTCCAGATGGGGGTCTCACCAGAGTGGAGTAGAGGAGCAGAATTGCCTTTCACAACCTGATGGCTGTGCTTCTGTCTTTGCAGCCTGGCATACGGTTGGCATTCTGGGTTGTGAGCACACAGTGCTGGCTCATGTCCAACTTTTCATCCATTAGTAACCCCTAATCCTTCTCAACTGGGCTTCTCTCAATCCCATCATCCCTCAGCCTGTATTGATACTGGGGGTTGCCCCAATCTAGGTGCAGGACCTTGCACTTGGGATCCTACTCTCTGAGTCATTGTTGAAAATATTAAACAGTACTGGTCCTTGTATGGACCCTGAGTGGACACCACTTGTCACTGATCTCCATTCAGACTTGAGCTACTCACCACTACCCTATGGATGGGACCATCCAACCAATTCCTCTTCCACTAAGTAGTCCACCCATCAAATCATATGTCTCCAATTTAGAGAAGAAGAATGTTGTGGGGGACCTTTTAAAAGGCCCCACAGAAGTCCAGATAGATGACATCTGCAGATCTTGCCTTGTCCACGAACATAGTCACTCCATCATAGAATACCAAAAGGTTTGTAAGAAGGACTCACCCTTTGTGAAGCTGTGCTGGCTGTCTCAAATACATGGAATTAGTGGCATGAACTAACTAGAATGTTTATTTTCCAAGAATAAAACTATAAGGTTTTGTGTGTGGATATTTACTGTGAATAAATGCATGTCTAAAGCTGAGCATTAAGACTTCTGAAAGGGTATTGGCAGTTTATTCAAAGGAGATAGATCTGTTCTTTATTTAAAACTCATTTTAATTTCTGTATACTTGTTAAATATAACAACAAATAGCAATTTTCCTTCAAAATAATAAATTGTCAATTAAAACTCATGTTTTATCTTGAAACAAAAATTCCAGATTGCATGCTTACGTTTACCAGCGTGCATTTTTCCTCTTTTTCATACTTTCCTTAAAGTATATTTTCATTCTCCCATCCATTTTGAACATCATCAGAATTACCCAACTAAACTCAAGAAATTGCACAGAATATTCAAACTGCTGTTTATAAAGTATATGTAATACTATATATGTATATATGTATATATGTAATCTCTCTGATCATTTTCTGTTCCTTATGTTTAGAAGGGTACTTTCTTTTGCAGCTTATCTGTTGCCAAACAAGTCTACTTTCATTTTAAATCAATACACGTATATAACACTTCTTGAAATTATTAAGATTTTCAAATACAATAAGAAATTCTATATTTGATTATTACTATTATAACTAAAACAAGCTTCCCAATTACTTGTTGTTTGTGAAATTAGGTTATTTTTCCCCTCCTCAAACATGCAGGTTTGTAATACAGAAGTACAAGCTTGTAACTAACTTCATCTAGAATTCTGAATTGCTTCATGTGATGAATAAGGTACTTCTAGATATAATCTTTGTCTCTTCTCTGTTTGCTTCATTTTATCAAGTTCATTGCACTACTATGAGCCTTTTTTTTTAACAACTGTACACTTAATCCTTTTACAAGTTCTAGATTTTTGTTCCAGGGATTTATGATTCATGCTTATTTTGAAATGTTGTATTCTACTGTGTACTTCACAGGAATTGGCATAAATAGTAAAGTGAACAATGCAAAGTCACAGCAGAGAGTGTTGTTTCTTGAAGTTCCCTGTTTTCTCCACTGCAGACATCTAACTAACTGACCTTTTGTTTGTTTGTTTGTTTGTTTATTTTAATACCTTTTAGGACTATAACTAGTGGTCTTCTAGAGTGAGTTCATAAATGGCAGAAAGACAAGGAATAAGGAAATAATTTAATTGTATATGAAGAGTTTGGAGTATAACACTTGGTGTCCTAAATGAATTTGTTGTGCAGGGGGTTTCATAGTTGCTCTGTAACTTGCGTGTATTTGTACTTTCAATGAAAATCAAATATTGAGCTTTGATGTAGATGAGCTACTTTCTCCAGTAGTAATTGTGTCTATGTATTAGTAAGTAGTCAAGAATTATATGCATCTGAACAGCTTACAGCAGCCTATATTGAATTAGCTATTTATGGCAAATATAAATTATATCCTCATTTGAATTTTCTTTGTTTTCCCTGCAAGCTGTTCATTTTATTTCACAAGAAAATATATATTATATAGACTAAAACTCTCAGACTAAAACTCTGAATAAAACCTTGTGGAACCCCACTGGCTTCAAACAATGTAGCTACTATTTGTTAAAGTTGTTAGAATTAAGGATTTGTATCTTAGGTATATGTCAGGTCTCCTATAGGCCTGTGACATTTAGACGAAGTGTCTTGATGTAGGTTGTAATGACTGCTAAAATAAAACCTGAGAGTGATAAATGAACAGATTGCTACTGTGAAAGTGTTTAAAGGTTTAGGACTCCTACTGATAAAACCACCAGAGAGAGTTTGTAGAAAATTACTCTCTTCTCACCTTTAATTGCATTATTTAAGTTGAACATTTTCTTCACTGAATGGAGTGAAACTAATAAAACTTTCCATTTATTATGCAAAGTCCTTTACAAACAAAGTATAGACTATTGGAGTTAGGCTTACTTTATTGAATTAAATAACTGACCGTCTGCAATGAAGTTCATGGTGCAAAATTGAAATTTAACTGAACTAATGATGTATTAGGACTTTATCGAATGGAGATGTTGCAGATATCTTCAGGGAGATGTTATTAAGAAATTCATCATAATGCAAAAATAATAATTCCCAATAGAGGAGCAAAAGAAGTTCATCTTACAGAATGAACTGCCTAGAAATATTAGAATACACTACTATTGAAGAAAAGACTAGAATTCTTAAAATTTTCTTCTCTACCTCATTAATATAGCTTTCTTTCCATCAACTTTTTTTAAAAAAAGATGGGCTTTTTGAATTATGGAAGCTACTTTTGACACACTAGATTGATTATGGAAGAATGTAAAATGTTGCGAAGGAGAACCACACAGCAACCCATATTACTATATGCTTATGACTTTATAACTTTTGTCTTATTAATATTAGGCATAAACCAGAGGGTATTTTTAATTGGTTCTGGTTACTTCAGAAAAATATGATTCAATAGCAGTCCTTTAAAGCCAGAGGAAACATACAAATGCATTGCATTTTTTAGTTTTACTCATACATGAACCTCCTTCCATTAAGAACACTTGTGTGCAGCAAAATGAAGTACAATCATAGACCATGGAAGGAAGGAAAAATATACCTTACATGTGCAAAGATACAAGGTCAATGACAACATTTGACACACATGTAGGCAAATTAATTTTGTATATAATCCAGAACATCAATTACTTTTTCATTGGTTATGCCTTTTATGGTTTTGGTGTTTTATTTTGGCTTTTTTTAATGGTTATTCTAGCTTCAGGTAAAAAATATGGGGGGGGAAGTCAGAAATATTTTATAATTTTATTTGTTCGCTACTTCTACTTCTTGTCAATACTGCTTTTGGAATCCTGAAGGAGAAACTGATAGGAGAGTACCTTGTGAGGAATGGAAATTCTTACTGGACACATAGGGGAGAAAATGATTGCAAATTGTAACAATATATAGAAAATTCTCCATGAATTGGTTAGTCACACTTTCATGTGCTGTAGCTTGCACAGCACAGATTCAGTTTCATTGATTTCTCTGTAATTGGCTTAAATGGTATACTTACTCTTTCAAGTTATTGCTTCTCAACGTCACCATTTTTTTGCATTATTTGACGTACAATCGTTTTCGTTTCTTGACCAGATATTTTTCTGATCATAAAAATAGCCAGTGATGATATTTTTGGAGTGAGATATGTTTTGTCAGCTAGATAAATTACAGTAGTGTAAAAGCAGAGAATGCTAGACAATTAAGTGTGCTCAAAGCCAAATGTAGCACCAACCTTTTCTTATTATGAATAACATCAGAAAAGGACGATAATGCTGAAATCAAAGGGTGCTAACTCTGAAATAGTCAAGACCCACGGTTGTGAAGTGTAACGATTTTTTCTCTAATTTAGAAAACAGTTAAACATGGACATTTTTATCATATTCTTGGCTTTGTTTTTTTTTTTTTTTTTAGCTGAGAACTCAGTGGCTCCTCTCTGCAGCTTCTCATAGCCAAGTCCTATGGTCCTAAAAGTGTTACTAGGTTTTTTGAGAATTACAAGTGAGCCAAATAGAAAAATACTGCTTATTTTCAAAACTTGTGTTAAATTTTGTCTTCTAACAGAGCATTCATGATTTAATTTCATTTTATTGTGCTACTTAATTTTACGGCCAGATATATGCATTCCCTGTATCAGTCAACTTTATTTGTCCCAATATGTCTAAATTACCTGTTTCCTGTAAATTTGTCAGATACAGGTAGAAAGGGAAGCCTGTGATTTGTAATGATTATATAAAGGGATTGAGCAGAATTAAAGGATTTGAATTTTTTGATGGACTTAAATAGATTCTTGTTTATTAGGACATGCAAAGATTGATGTCTTACATTCATTGAGGAAGGTAATACAACTAGGCACAATACTTGGGTCAATCCAATGGATTTCTTATAATAGTAGGTGAATGTTACTTAGGTCTTTAGAAAGTTCATTTTGAAGGCAGCCTAGCTCATAAGCCAAGATCTCTGAAAAATCTACAAGTCTGGTAATAAAACATGTGTCATCCTTCCCCTGACTCCATGACCAGCTGATGAGCCATCACATCACAGGCTATGGAGCCGTGTTTTGCGGAATCAAACTCTATAACTCCGTTAAGGGTTATAAAGCAGGTATGCATTTATTCACTGGTGGGTGTGAGGGGGTAATCCTCCTNTTCTCTCTTATCAACATCCAGGGTCTTCAAGGCCTTTACTAGCAGACAGTGCATATTTCAGTAAGCTAAGCTGTCTAAGTTTTCCTAATGTTTCTGCAGTTTTTCTAACTGACTAATATGCCCACACATCAGTGTTAGTAGAAACCTTCACTAAGAGTGAGGCTTATTAATGGAGACACCATACACATAGATTGTTAGCTGCAGTTAAAAATGGGTGTCCAAATGTTCTGATGAATCCTAACAGGCCTTAATTTAATTTTAATGGCATATTTTAATCTTTTTATGAATTAGTAATGAAACTGATATACTTGTTCTGTTTCTTTCCCCATGCAAAAATGGAATCACTGGTTATGGACTAGTAGTAATTATGGAGAACAGAGCTACAAAGAACAGTGCCTCATTTTACAGGCATTTTTAATGTGTGTGTTTACACAGTAACCAGATATTTTTATCATTGAAAGTTCCTGAGAGATTGACCTATTTTTAAATGAGGTCCAAGAACTTTTCAGCAAACAGTGCACAATGTCATCTTTCAAGTGCATATATTCTTTAAATAAAACACGGATCTATTTTATTCACTAACCTTATTTTCAAAGACCATTTAAGCCAGTTATTGTACACCTAGAGGCTAAACAATACTCTATAGTCACATAAATGTGGATTTTTCCCACTCAGAGAATCTAGGCACTTTTAAGATGGTATGGTTATCTCCGTACAGCTATTAACAACCATCCCATATGTTCTCAGTGAATGGAACTGGAGCCCAGAGATACTTGGATACTGTAAACAGCCCCTTAAAAACCATGAAAGTTTCTGAACTTTTGCAACTTGTGTCACATCTGAATAATGTAACTGGTTATCAGGATCTGGGATTTGAAGCTACTAATACCTTAATGCACAAGAAGTCACTGATCACACATTGTTCATATCCTTATAGCACCTGCATTTACGTTACCTTTCAGTATGAGTTTTTGCAGCTCTTAGTGAGGTGGTGAGTGCAGATAGCAAAACCTCCAATCAGTAAAGAAGGAAATTTAGCTTAGCTTTAAGTTCTTCTGCTCCTTTATGTTGCAGAATTGTCTCTCATGAGGGAATCAGAGGGAATATACGACCATTTTGTGCATGCTGATGTTGTCACTTGCAGAGGCTTTAACAAATCATTTGATTTTGATAACTGAGTACTTCTGTATGATTCAGTGTAATTGGCAGTGCCAGAAACTAGCCCTAAGCAAATGAAATGCCACACAAAATCTGCTGTAACCAAATTAATCACAGTGTAAGTGATAGAAAACTTATACTTCATTTCTTTTCCAGAATACATTTGTAAGGGAAAATAATTCTCTTTTCTCTGAAGACTAGGAAGGCTGTCAGATGCTTTGAGTCAATGGAAATAAGTATTTTATGCTTCCTGTAAATAAAGATATGAAATGTTTGCGTTTGTGAAGAAAGGCCAGAGGTAACTTCAAAAAATGTGACATTCTGAGCTCTGCATCATGGGCTTAGACCACTGACAAATGGATCACTGCCCCAACTGTCTGCCCCTGCACATCTCATGCAAGCACTTACTAAAATATTCTGTGCTATAATTTGAAGCTGCCTTTCTGTACCATTTCAAGACATCTACTTAAAAGATTGTTCTGTTCTTATTGCCTGGAAGAATATCTGTTTAATTATGTGTGTTTCTCAAGATTTTTGTTAAGAACGAAGTCTCTTGGACTTTATGCACCAGTGCCCCAGGCTTGCTGTTCAAGAAAGGAAGTTAGACACCTTTTTCTTGATCATTCTCTGGCCAGATATTTCATATCATCACCAGTCCTTATATGCTCACAGGTAGGCAATGTCTCCTTCTAATGCACCCTACAAATACCCTTTGCACTTTAAATATCTTCCTTTGAATTTTGGTGAATACAGTTAATGGTCCTGTTAGCTTAATTTTATTCTGATGGCTTGTTTTTCAAAAAGCTGTCTAAATCCTTTGGTTACTGTGATTGTCAGTTTGCTCTTTTCCTTCAGATCTAAACTTTTTATTAGCAGGTCATCAAAAATGTTATTTCCAGTGAAAACATCAGGAGCCAAGCATATGACAAGTGGAAGTCTATAAAAACAATTCTTTCCAAAATTAATACTCAGTGTGCATGTACCATACATAACTTTTTGAGTATAGTGATAGAAATCCTGAGAGGCTTGTGAATCCAAACCAAAAACTTTGCAGTCTACATCACCATATTTTCCTCTTTGTAAAGCTACAAGCTTTCCCTGAGCAGTGAGCCTAGTTACACTATCATGCAAAGTCCAAGAGATTTTCTTCTTAATTAAAGGCTTGACAAAACTCAGCTTTCTAACAGACATGAAAACTAGGATAGCTCCATGTTTTTATGTTTTCCATGGTAAGTGTTCTAAAGCTGTTCTTCACTTGGATTAGTTTCCTTCCTCTATGACAGCAATATTCTTTGGATAAAACTTGTGGCTGGACAGACTTTTAAACCAAAATGGGTAACCTTTTTCATTACATCATTACAAATCATATCTTTTCCAATTCTGTTATGTAATCATTTTATGTCTTCAGAGGAAATAAGTTCATAGGCTTAATTGTTTGTCTTTCAATAACTCTTTCACTTAGAAGCTGTAATGTTATTTCTGGCATCATAACAGCTCATGCACCAGTATCCAATGAAAAACCAATAAATATGTCATTAGCTTTAAGGCTTACAGTGTAATCACCTTTTATTGTGACCTTATCCTTTGCTCAGATGAGAAATTAATATGAACTAATAATGGATTTTTAAAAAATCCTTATTTGAAAGCTATTTACTGCCTGTGTTTTTATATCCAAAGCTGTGAAATTGTTTTTCAGAGCAAGTCTGTCACAATTTATGGACACATGGTTTCACATTTTCATTTCCATATGTCCTCTTCAAAACTGTTTTTCCACTTACTCGTTTCTTTAGGATACAGTAGTTCTTAAAATGTTATGCTTTAGTTTTAATGTTTTAATGTTTTATTCTGTATCTAAGCTAATAACAGGACATGAAACATGTAAAGTGCATCAAAATGACTTGTTTTAAAGAAGAACTTTCTAAAACCTTCCATACCTGATAGGCACACGTTGCACTTAATTGTAAATTTAAGTATATATTGAATTTAATCCAGCTGTCTAGGAAGTTTTAACCCTTTGGCGCTAAAAGCTGCTTCATTGTTCTACTCATTGCTTTTATTGTTATTGATTTTTTAATTAATTTGGCTGTGCTAATGACTAGCATTCAGCAAGCACTCCTCAATTAGAGAAAAATGGAGAGCTATTCCATTCAGTCTCAGAGTTCCTATTTTTCCATTGTGCGATTTCAAATTCACGTACCAATAGCCTTGGTCAGCTGTATGATGGACATACGCTGCAGGTCCAAGGAACTGCAACATGACACACAGGCTGGACTTTTAAGAATTGCTAAAAAGCAGTAATGCTGCAGAGTGCCAGTAATTAATTTGAACATTCAGATAACTGTTATAGTATTAACTTTGATCCAATTTCAGATATTTATTTTAATGTTTTTCATTTGAATTCATTTTTATTTGTCAGACTTGTCATAGTTGTGACAGGTTTAATGATTAAGCCGTGTGTATATTCTCACTGTAAGCCTCTTGAAACTGTTCATAGGAAGCCACTGATTTCTAGAGGAGTGTTTCTTTCTTTAAACTGAGAAAGTGTCATATGAATGTAAAATCAAATCCACTAATCTTCCTTGACTTCTAAAACTGAAGTATCTATCGAATGACAAAATATTATAAATCAATAGGATATCACAAACAAGGAGTCTGGAGCTTATTTGCTGCATTTATTTCTGAAGTTAGGTAAAAGTTCATGTTTTAATCAACTTCAAGATATAAGACAATAATAAAGATGTTGAAAGACTGGTGTTTCCAGGTCTGCTTTAACAGTCTGAATGAGGAGCTAGTTAAATTTAATATTTAACTCCTAACCAATTCAGGGGTGGTAGGCCGTTTTTTTTTTTTCATAAACACAATAAATCCTGCCTCTGCACTTCAATAGCAGAAGTGCTTTGTAGACAGCTGCGTGCAGGGTTCAGTGAGTAATCCAATCTCAGAATGATAAAGGCAGACCACTCAATCTGCAGGTCAGAATGCAACAGGAAAAGCTACAGTTTAGCAAGAGTACATAAATGATAAAAGCTCTCCTTTACCACAGGCTATTACCATTGACTGAAATTCCCTTGTATTCCTACATATGTTAAAACAATGTAAGGATATAGTTTAACTGTAAGTAAATTGAAATATCACAAGTGATAAGATTTCTTAAATGCTTTAATCTGAAGAAAGGTCTGTACTTCAGGAATAACTTATGTTTCTTTTGATTAGTTGCTTTCTCTTCTTTCCCAAAGTAATTAAAAAATACTGAGGCAGGTGTTGCCACTATATTGCCTTTTCAGTCAAATCTTTTATTTGAAAGCTATTTTTAACCCTTTGGATTTTGTTTGCTCTTTCCCCAGTAATTTGGGGTTTTGTTTCCTCTTCTAAGATTAGTGGATGCTGTAATAAACCTACCAAAAAGTAGCCTTCTGAAGGAGGCAGTAATAGTTCTTTTGACTTCAGGTACCATAAAGGAATATTTGGTTTGATTCAATACTTTCACCATTACTCTATAAAATTACCCTAATCTTAAAACATAATTTGGCATCCTGACTACCTGAAAGGAAACTATCAATGAAATTCTGTGTTCATTTAAATATATATATGTGTGTGTATGACTGATAAGAAACTTTCTGATTCCTCTAATAAAGTGATGGTGACAAAGCTTGAAAGAGACTAATTAAAAGTTTTGTTGCTGTTCTCAGAAGCAGAAAGAAAAAGACAGGTGTTAAATTCAGGCTAAATCAGATCAAAATGGTCATCAGCAATAAACAACAACAAATATAGGTGTTAAGTTCAAAATTATGTTGCAGCTGATATCTCTGTGCTATTATCCTTCTCCTTTGTATAACTATTATTGCTTATAGAACATAGTATCTAAATACTTAAGATCTTTTGACAATGTCTTGAATTAGAGAGTCAAAGGAAAAGGGTGATGGAGAAATGGAGCATATGATGAAATCCAATATAGTTCTATTTTTAAAACTTTCTTAACAGTTACTAACTTGCACTGTACTGACATTAGTTCCTTTTGCTAAAGGATTTTCTGTATCTAAGTATATTAACAAGTTACAAAAGCTCCATGAAAATGCATGCATAAGAGTGTATGCTGGAAGTTTTAAGTTTAAAATCTTTATTACCTTCCTTATAGATAAAGAGGCATATTATAGAAATTCACCAGTTAAAGAAGCGAAACACAGCTAAAGTTGGCTGAGAGAGCAAATAATTCTAGTTATCAGTCCTTATTAAACCAAGGGGAAAAATGGTTTTGCAAAATATTACAGTTGTTTAACGATATCGAAAAAACCTACTACTATTTATCTATAAAAAGAGTGCAGACAAGAAAAAGCTAACTATATCACTGACTAATATTGCATCATCTGCACTCCTAAGGCTCCAATCGATGACGGTCATGGTAGCCTTCCAAAGTAAAAGCTAACTTCTGTAGAAAGCTGTTGTTAGTATACTGTTAGCATAATGTTAGTATACTGTGCTTCAGCCTGTCTACAAAATCTACAATTTCCCTTCTGGCATCGTGTAGTACAAATAGAGGCGTTACATGTTACTCATTTTCTAATATTTAACTATTGCCTATGGATATTGCACTAATATTTCTATAGCTATCTTTCTGCCCATAGAAGTAAGAGTAGTACAATCCTCTCCCATGTACTACTAGCCTAGAAAAACACTTGATGTGTGTGCTCTATTCAGCGTTACACCCAAAGAAGTTCTGCTTGGTCCCAGATGGCCAGTTGCGCACACCTTCTTTCTGGTGGACAGCGAGATAGGTATATATACACACACATACTGTATATGCAAACCAGGCAAACACAAGGCTCTTCTCTGCAAATGGGGCAGTATGCAAGCATAGTAAACCGGGAATGTACCAAAAATTAGTCCTTATGGACATTTATAACTAGGACTCAAGTGTGAAATATTAGTGTGACAATATGGATGAGCTTGTAAAGGTGAGAAAAAGCTTAATCCCCTCTCGCAACACAAGAAGGCTGTTGAAATTGAAGGAATTTACTAATTGGTAAAAAGTGAACCATGTCAAGGTAAAAGACAAAGTAATGTTCAGAGTGACTGGGAAGCAGAGGAAGAGTTGGAAGTTAACCGCATCTTAGCATGTTTCTGGGGAAAAAAGCTTAAATCCAGTATATCATTCTGGGCAGACTCTGTGTAATCGCTGGCAGGAAACAATGTAATAGTAGACATTGCAGTAAGTCCTGCCTGAAAATTTCAAACCATCTTCTATTGAGGGTATAAATATAAAGTAGCTATCTTTCTTTTCTAATGCCTTAGGTCTAAATACATTCTGTTTTCCATAGAGAGCATCTATAATTTAAGTGATTTACTCTGTGCATAAGAAGTGTGAATTCTCCAAGTGTTCCAGCTTTTATTCCTCAAAGAAAGCCCTTGGAAAAAAAAAACCTTGAATATACAATCATTCAAGTTACGAGTACAGTATCTGTAGTACTGCTTCATCTTAAAACTATCAACACAGAAACACATCTTGAAAACAGAGTGACTGCTGAGTATATGAACAATATTGAGATGGCAGTATAAGATCAGTCACTTTTTCCAGATCTTTACTATCAAAACAAAGAGATAGTTTGACTGAGATTAAGGTTACCACAAATAGCAAGATACAAATGCTTATAATTTCAAGTAGTGACTGAATCAGTGTGTAGGGGTTATATTGTATATCCACACTATGTTAGAGCAGTATTTCCCTCTGGCATTGTGCTACAATTATTTTCTTTGTGACATGGGCTTTTTGGACTGCGTGCAAATGTCTCCTGTTATAACATAACCTCAGCAATTGTTGCAAAATATGCAGATGCTATTAATTACTCACTTCCTACTATAAATTCACTAGTAATTGGGGGAAGAGGTGGAATAAGGGAGCTGTATGTACAGCTTTATTAAACACTTCTTGTATTATATTTGCTTTTCTTCATGTCTTTTCCTCTATAAAAAGGGACTTCATGGACATCTGCAGTTTCTGAGAGTTAATTACAGCACTCCCATAAAAGGAAGATTGTTGCATCATTAATTATGTACAAGAATGAATTGCTTTAAAAATATTTTTTCTTTGGGTTTTATCCCACTCTTGGCTAAATTTTCATATATTATTTGAAAATAATGTTCTGAGAATACGTAGCTGTGTTAGTATTTCAGAAGTAGTGTACTGCGGATATTGATTTAAACTTCATAGTGGAAATAATTAAACTGTTAGGGTTTGCAGCAAAAGTGAGGACCAACTCCTTTTCTGCTGCAATTCTCAAATGATGTGATCCAGAAACAACCTTCCCTGAACTGGGGAAAAATTAACTAGAATATCAGTTAACAAAATTGTTAGATTGAGCTTCAGAGTCTCAGTATTATAAGAGAAATCTATGTCCTTTTTGTCAGTTTACACCACCATGTAAAAAGTAGCAGTTTTATTTCTAACACCCGATGCTTTGATGGACTCTGTTACTTCCCAGGTATTTTCTTTTATCTACTAACTTTGAAGAGTTCCCTGGTGTTTAAGGAACTCCTGTTAAGCAAGATGTAACTGTTCCATTACCTATTTCTCTCCTTACCCTTCCCAAGAGGTTTTTAGTCCACTGTATATACACACTGCAGTGGATATCTTTACTTGTTTTCTTCATCCTCTGTGGAATTGATATGTACAGAAAATCCTTTTGTGCTAAAATCAATTGTACGAAATTTCATAGAAATTTGTGAATAGAAAAAAACATTCTGTATGTGAGTGATAAAGGCAATTAGGTGATATCCTAATGAGTTCCACATAACTCAGAGCCAGTCTGTTTTGTAATTGATGGGGCCTCCCTCACAGGTTAGGTATTATGTCTGAATATGTGTCAAGGATCATACTCATTATTCATTATTTGCCTGTTTTCATTCCTTCCTATAAGTAGTTTACCTGATCTTTTAGAGTTTGAATTTTCTGGGTCATGTGTCAGCACTTCTTTTGTTTTCTAAGTTTTTAAGTAAAAAGTTCATTAGGCCTTTTTAGCAATTATTTCTTATTTTTTGTTTTAACTTCATTTATACTTTTCTATGGTTAATGGGCTCTAACCAGTTTTCATTTAATAATAAGATGAAACTTGCCTCTGTCATGGCTCTTTTCTGAAATGAAGCACACTAACTTAGAATTCTGTCTCTGATCATTCACATTCAGCTATTGTGATTTGAAGTCCAAATGATGGACTATCCTAATTCATTCTTTTGAATAGCAGTGATTTGCCTATTTGTCATGTATTTTCTCCATTTGTGAAAGATTTAGTTATTTAATTATATTTAATGAATAGGCTTACATATCTATAACACTTGATGGGATCTGGTTTTAGAAACTTTTTCAGATTCAGTGGAATGGTGCCTGTGTAGGTATCCCGTAGATTGTTCCAGGATATCACAGGAAATTCTGACTGAATGGTATGCTGTTTCCATTATTTATTTAATTAATCTGTTTAAAATATAGTCTGATACAAAAATCTACAGAATCTAATGAAAAATACTATTTCTACTAATGTACTTGAAAATTGCTATATATAGTTTATATGCCAAAAGAATCAAAGAATCAGAACAGTTTGGGTTAGACGGGACCTTTAAAGGTCATCTAGTCAAACCCACCTGCAACAAGCAGGGGTGTCTTCAAGTGGATCAGGTGGCTCAGCACCCCATTCAGCCTGACCTTGAATATTTTCAGGGATGGGGCATCTACCACCTCTCTGGGCAACTTGTTCAGTGTTATACCACCCTCACAGTAGTTTGCTTTTATTTTGTTGGTGAAAATCTTGATATCATCTTTAAGGTAATCTATTCAAGTGCTAAATCAGTGTGCATGCTTACAGAAAACAAACAAAAAATACAGAATTTATTCCATATTATCTAGTTTACGTCAGACTTTCTCATAATAGCTGTGCAGATGAGTGGGATTGCATTTTGGGAGTCCTGTGTCTGGGAACACTGTGTGAAAATATAATTATGGGTAAATGGAGCATCTTTGAACTACCAAAGATAGTCTTAGAATGAGGAAGAATAAAGGGATGCCCTATATTATTTCTTCAAATGAATATTCCATTTTTTAAACTGAAATGATGCTTTAAAAATATAAAGTTACTTCGAAAATGACAATGATTATGAATTCTGATTTTATTTAAAATTTCAGTGTCAAAAAAGATGCTTGATATCTTTAATTTGTAGTATATAAGAATAAAATTATTTTATATTTTTGATTTTGGATTAGAGGATATATTCATGATAGACTTCAACAACTTCTGGTCTCTTCATCAATAACAGTCTAACTGTATTAGCACAAAAATTAACAGTTATTTCACAGAACTTTTAAATTCATTGCATTCAATTTTGTACTATTATCTCCTACGGTAGATGTGACATTGCAGTTACTAAAGTCAGTGGAAGCTTTGGTGAACTCCTTAAGAGCACTGCCAAGTGTTGCCAGCCCCAAGTGTCAGCCTGCTGCATAGTGAAATAGAAGTAACTCATTATGGAAAAATTGCAGTGCAACAAATTACCCATCTTGGGCAAAGTTAACCAGTAACCTGTGATTTGGTTTGCTACTTACTGGCTGCTCACATCTAGGTCAAAAAAAAGTAGTATATACCCCGTCTTAGAAGATGTAAATCAGATTAATGACTGCCTTCTTACCAAAAGACTGTTCTGCAGTTGTCCATTCAAAGTACGATTTAAGTGCCTGAATGTATTCCAATGCTATCTTTTTTTTTTTTAATTATTGCTCTATATCCAACCTATTTACAAAAGGTGGGATTCCTTGACTACTAAATTTTTACATCCTCTGAACTCTCTATGTTATTTCCTGTGGATTTTAAAGGGCCGTCTAGATGAGAAACAATTAGAACAGCAACAACAAAAAGTTCACGTGCAGCAACAACAACAAAGTCAAGGAGGAAAGGGAGAGAGAAAGAAAGGCAGGGTTTTACTCATCTCCACTTTTTCTCATGAGTCAGTATTTTGGAACGCAAAAGTTTAGGTGAAATTACTGTCAGCTGAGGAACTACTATTTTAATAAAATACATTAAATTTGATAAGCTTTGCAATACATTTTAAAAACTACAGCCTTTATGAGTTTGAATAATATTTTATGTAGTAGAGACTTCTTATTTACAAGCCCTCTATTTTTCCCGTGTTTGTATTTTTTGTATTTTTTTACAACTATAATCTAAATCCCACCTTGACTGGCACAACCCTGCGTTAGATATATGCAGGAACACTGAGTTTTAAGGGAAAAAATATTTAAAATGTGCTGTGTGACAGATAAATGTGAATGTTCTTGGCAAACGTGATCTTGTAGCAGAAAGAAACATGAACAGCAGTCAGTGGACTTCTGAACTTTTTAGAAAGGTGAAAAAGGCTATATTTCAAATAGCCAGATGATTCAGATCTATTATAAAACATCTGACATATAGTTCTGCAAGCTAAATATTCATATAGATTGGAGAGTTATCTATCTCCTGCCTCAGAAGTATGTCTTCTTTAACAGAAAACGTTCACGCTCACTTAGAGACTGTAGGCACACTGCATTACAGGTCATGACAAATTATTTTTCCACAATTTGTTTCTGAAGTTCTGCGGAGTTATCCTCCTTTCCAAACACAGTGGAAGAGTTACAGACCTACTTTAAAGACTGTAAATGACTTAGATGTGCAGTGTGCTGGAGGTGAGCAATTCTTAAGTGGAGTAAGTGTGAAATGCATGCTGGTATGGGCTTTGGCTCGGTATAACCTCAGTATCATGAGGCTGCAACATGCAGCTTGGTGGCTATCAGTTGAGCTGAGCCTCAAAAACCAGGCAAAGTAGATCCAGTGTAGGCAGTTTAATAATAAATGAAACTGAAATTTACAAAGTAGAAAATGTGTAGATTTATAAAAACAAAATACCAACGAGAATGTTGAAATAGCTATTGTGTGTTACATTCTCTTTGCATAAAGATCAATTTATGGAATACTGCTGCTATTCTTTTCACTCTCCTATTGGTATACTTTACACAGATCATATCTACTACTTCTAGTATTTGATTAAATTGTCATTCCATGTTTTTGTCTTGGAAGAAGCTTCACTCTGTATTCCGCTAGTTTTCAATGATTCTTTTTATAATGACTCTATGGCCTGGTTTTCATTTAAGTTGTCTCAACTTACCACTGTAAAATTCTGTCAGTCTTGTGATAATTACAGCTATACCTGAAGGTAAAGAACTGATCTTATACATAATATAAATGTGGAAGAAAACTGCCAATGCTACTTGAAGAATGTAATTTTTTGTCATGACTGTGGAATACCTGTAACAATGCGTGTATATAGTCAGCTAAAAATTTAATTTACTCCTGGAATTGTATAAGTCTTCTTTACAAAACCCTTTTCCATTTATCCATTGACTTATAAGGAAACAAGCTCCTTCCTTTGTCAGAATTACGATCAATTAATATCATCAGTATTGTCTGATGCTCAACATGTTAATTGTCTATTGCAGTCCATCTATCTTAGAAATGATAACATGCTTGATTTTACCATATATTGTCATGAACTAGTAAATGGAAGTAAAAACATATGTATTTTCACACTTCTACCTCAGGGTTAGCTTATCTTCTAGATTGGCATTTCACCTCTGATATCTTGCCTGTCTAAACTTTCTAAATGTTTTGGAAACATTTTTAAAATTCTTATGGTTTTCTTTACCTTTATTCTTGGTAGAAAGAGACTAGTCTTCTTTAATGGCAGTTACCTCCACCAAGAAAGCTGTGGAGTTCTAAATCCATATGTCTAAACTTTACCACATCATCTTTTTTAAGAGTGATGTTCTTTTTTCCCATTTAGTTCCTGCCTGTTTCATAATGTTTCTATCAGCTATCTATCGCTGTATTTATGCATGACCCAAACAACGCCCATACACTGAAAACATAACAACCTTTTAAACAAATAAATCTGAATAAATGCTGTCTGTGTGGCATTAAGTGACAGAAATGTTTTCCTCTTCGAATTTCAGTTGCATTAATTTCTGGGTAATGCTTTATTTGGCTCTCCATACCTAATGTTTTCAAAGTAATTGCACATCTTTGATGAATGTTATTCTCTAAGACTAATTCCAGATGTTATCAGGAAAAAAAAACATGTCTAGATTTGAACTAGGATTTTAACAGATGTATTATCTTTAATGATTAAACTGTGTAGTGAGTGGCTAATTGAATGTATTGTTTCAGTTACAATACAGTGTTTCAGCATCAATATAACTTTTGAAACATCACCAAATAAACATGGTGTTTAATTATTCCAATTAGCACTGTCATGTCAACTGTCTACATGTTATCCAGTAAAATACAGTTTCAGTTAACAGGAAGACATTAAAAAAATGTTAATAACAAAGCAGAGGGGTGAGATAACCTTCCATGTTATCATATTTGTAGAAAATTCTACATTGTCTGGCCTGCAGACAGTGTGTCTCTTAAAACAAATCACAGAGACTAGAATAAGTCATTTTGATCCCTGTCTAGTTTCTGCAGCCTGTCTCAAAGTAACATATCAGAAAATACCTACTCACCGTATAGGCAGAGATAGAAAGTCAGGAACTGCTCAGCATGGGAATGTGTTTGAATTCTTATACCTGAGAAGCATGTAGCGACTCCTTTCATTCAAAATATGGATCCTATAGCATCTTACTGGGGACAAGTGTCTATGCGTATTCTTTTAAAATCATAAAGTAATTCTCATTGATTTATTTCAAGAAACAGCAATTAAGATGGAGGCAATATTAGATTACATTTTTATTATATTTCAGTGATTCCAGCATTTATCTAGGATGTGAGATACCCAGATTCAACAGTATCTTGATCTTAATATTATAATTTGTATCTTTCAGCATATATATACAGGTAGTATCTCTATACTGAATGTTGGGGGTTAACAGATATCAAAATTTAAGTTTGATGTAGTGAAATATCCAAAACATGGAAAATTCCTTTCATCTCTCTATCAGAACATTACATTATAAAGTAGTTTTCAGGTGAATTACTTAAGAACATTTATGGTGAACTTCTTCAAGTACAAAGAGAAGTTTTAGTTGACAATCAGATTAACTGTACTGTCAGTGATGATACAGCAATTAGCTTTATATATTGACTTACAATGCGTGATGGACTTCACCTGGAGAAACTGAATTTTCATAACCCAGAAGGATATTGTATTTTTCTTGTGCAGGAAATAACAGTTGTGATACAGTAAAACTAGTCAGTGGCAATAAGAGCCTTACAATATCTAATAATACTTACAATTGCAACTTTGACTATTACTATTAGAGCTAGGTTGATTTGCAAAGAGTTCTAATAGTCTAATACTAATAGAGATAACTGTTTCATTCACATACTATTAAAAATCATTAAATATATTTAATTAGATTCATTCTTATGAGTAAAAAAACTGTAAGATTGAAATTCACAAATTAGAAACTCAATTTCACCTGTCACCATTTGGTGTTACTGAAGATAGTATTATAAACTAGCTTCAGTAACACCTCTGTCTCTGGAAACAGTATTATCATCTGTATTTGCAGCTCAAGCCTAGCAATATTGCTTTCAAGTAAACAAAAGACACAAAAACTTTAAATATAGTTTGTATAGCTTATGTATAATATGTAAGATGTTATATACTGTGCCGATAAAAGTTGGTGATGTATTAATAGTTTGAGTTTTGTATTTTCTTAAATTCACACTAATTCTTTAATGAAATATATTTATTTTCTCTGTATGTTTTATTATTTGCATCCTTTCTTTCTGCTTTACGCATTCCTTTTCTTATAAAACCAATACTTATGTTGTATAGCTGTACAGCAAGGAAAGCTAAACTTAGCTAAACTTAGTATTGAAAATACTGTCTATCAAGCAGGTTTTTTTCATCCTGACCCACCCCTCACCCCACAAGCAGAAGAGAGACATGGTACATTAAAATGGAGTTGTGGGAAGCAAATTAGAGTGATAATGACACTGTATGTCTAATTTGAACTACTCTATTAATTCTAAGGCAATTTGCAAATACTCAGTTGTCTCTTAGTGTAAAACAACTACTGATTCATGATGAAGGCAAAGATGTATGTAAATATATACCCTGTAAAGCAACACCATGCCTCTCTGGTACTGGAAATGCAGAGACAAATAAATTGAGGAAATCAGAAGAAAGGTAGATTAAAAAGAGGAAACAGAGAATTAGTGGGAAAATATAGTTCACACTTCCAAGGATCTCACAATGAAATATAACGTGACCTTCTGAAAAGATGGAAATATACATTGAAAATAAAGAGGTGTTGCCTTTTATACAGATAGTGCGGGCTTATCATGCCCACTGGGTGTTCCTTTAGGAAGAGCTGTGTTGCACAAGCACATGTTAGTTCTAGGTGGGGCATGCACAGTTGATCTCAGGAGTTCCAAAACCTTTCAAGCCTCTCCAGAATTGAAGTGACTGCCATTTGACCTCTTGTCTCATGCTTGCACACAGCATTTAGAAGGTGAGAAACTACTTGTGACTACTTTATCTCAAACCGTGGCTTGAAAATGGTGTTTTATTAAAAATAAAAAGAATAGTTTGCCTGCAGTTTGAAACACAGCCCTTAACATAGGGTTAGTCCACTCTTTCTTAAATGGGTTTGCACATTTCAAAGAAACCTTGAGGAGAAGACCATTTGGCCCAATGAACTGTTAAACACTATAGGTATTTAGTTTGTCGTTACAGAAATAAATGAATTTCATATAATGTTTTAATGAGGTATGATCCTTCTTACATTTCTTTAAATATACATGACTTTATAAACATGAATTTTTGAAATCTACTTAAAGGATTTAAGGCTAGAAATTTTGCTCGTACTGCACATGTATTACTGCAGGAGAAGAACCATGAAACTTGCCCTTCTTTTTCAACTGGCTACAGATGTCTCAGGGGCAGTACAGCAGGGTTTCCAAAACCAGAAAAGGCTTCTTCCCATGTTGTCTCATTTGCAGCTTAGAAAGAAAACAGTGCTCTCCCTGCTACTGAAGGCCAGCATGAACTCACACATTTCCTTAGCTTGGGCTTCACTTATATGTTTGATCTCTCATGTAGATTTAAATCAGCTTTTATCCAGATTTTTACATGTTCATCATAACTAGTTATTATAATGCAGAAACACCAAATATCTAAGCAGCCTGTGTATCAGTTACATTTAAATCAAAGTAACCTTTATAATCTTTAGACTGCTATTTGTAGACAGTACGCAGTGTAGATTGTGATAAGACAATACCTCATGACAGTGTTATTTATGAAGTCTGGGACTATCTCAGCCACCAGAAAAATGTTGAACTTCTGAGGTGGTGTTCACAGCACAGTGTCCGGTTTGAGTTATTAGGAGGATGTCTGCACTGTCAATGACACTGTTTAAATTTTTTGATAATTATAAGAAAATCAAGCCCTTAAACTAAATATTAAGTGATGTACGTATACCTTATTTAGGAAGCTTCTGCCTGCAGTTGTGAAATGGTGCATATGTATTTTGAAATCACCTCTTAAGTTATTGGTATGAGAAAGATATCATGTATATGCTTTTGAAAAAGATATCTGATGTGAAAATGTAATGCCACCTTTTATTGTTTAACAAATCTTATGAAGTGATGTAAAGCAATAAAACTATAGTCTGTGTATTTTTATGTTATTTTAAAATTTTGTTTTGTCCACTGGTATTTTAGAACACATCTCTTGAATTTGTTATTGAGCATTTTTTTCCCTGCAAATAAGAGTATGATTTCATTTGCTGTGAATTAAATCTTTTTTTTACAATACAACAGCAGATGTATTGCCTTCCCTATGGAGGAAAATGTGTGTATTGGGTTTCCCCATATCGATTTGTATCTAAGCCTTTTTCAATGCATTTTGCTTTAACTTTTATTATAACAGCTTACAATGCAATCACCAGACATGCTTGTAAGACATTTTTACCCTAATTTGATACAGTCCAAATAACCCCAGTCAATAAATGACACCAGCTTGGCACAGACCACAGAATACTGTAGGAAAATATGCACTGTGATTTTCACGTTTCGCTTATAAAAGAATTATGTAAATCTAAAAACAAGAAGAACAAACACTTTGGACTGCAAAAAGAGAATAACTTTACCATTCTAGAGTTCTGAAATTAGCTGAATTTAATAAAAAGTTTTAACAAGCTTCACAGATCTGCAGATCTAAGAACTCTGATCCTTCCACTTCAAAAACATGGGCCTGTAGCACTTGATATAAAGGGAGAGCTTGCTAGCTGTTGGCAACAGAAGTCCTTTCCAAGCTGCAGCCAGTCAACAGAGGACAATTTATGCAGACAGGCATTGTACTTAAGCCTAATGCTATTTAAGGCAATAGCAAAACGCTGTTGTGACATTATGGTGATAAGCATAGCACACAACACAATTCACAGAAGTAGTTGCTGAGCAATTATCTGTTTTCATGATTTTTTTCTGGTTTGTAAAATGGGAACATTTGAAGAGATGGTAATATCCTGTAAGTAAAGTAGAACAAAACAAGCCCGTGTTCGACCAAGCCAGGATATCAGATCATGTTTATGTGAATTTTCTTCATATTTAGACATTACCATCAAATAACCTTCTTACATTCTAAGACAAACAAGTTTTTCAGATTAAAAATTAGCGTTGCTAATACAGGATTCCTTTATAGGTAATTTCAAACATTATTGTGGACAAGAATCATCAATCAGGCTGTACAATGATTACAGTAATAATGGTATTAACACTTACCCTCTTATCAAAAGACTGAATTTAAAGCCATTTTACAGGTATTTGCATCATCAGATGCAAATGCAAAACCAGCTTTATCTGTATTATCAGAGAAAAATAATTAGCACTTCTAGTTAAAAGGTAAATATTCATACATCATTATTTGTGTGTATTGATTTACTGATAAAGCGTTCATACACTATTCTAGGCAGCAAAAACCGCCTAAAATTTTTGACAAAACACGCTTTGAAAGACCAAATACCTTGCTCTTCTGTTGAGTTCTGTATCTTTAGATGAAAATGTAAGTAACAAGATATAAAGACTTCTTCCTCTTCAGGGTGAAAGTAGGAGTCTTGGGTTTCATTTTTATTTGTGTGTTTCTCATTCAAGAGAAACTGAATAAAATGAGTTAGTAAGTATTAAGGGTCAGGGCCAAAATGTCTACCAATTGGAGTCATTGATAAGCTACAGTTATCCTTGTTTCTTCTCCCTGTCCTATTTCTGCCATGTCAGAACTTTTAAAGCATACATAATTTTAATGGAAAGCTTAGGCAACTGCTTTCATATATTTGTAGAATAATTGAGGCTGGAATGGACCTGAAGGAGTTTAATCCAAGATCCTTCTAAGAGCAGGTCTAATTAAATGAGGTTTCTTGGGATTGGGTCCACTTGAGTCTTGAACACTTTCAAGGAGACTCCAAAGCCACTCTGGGCAAGTTGTCCTAGTATTTGAGTTCCCTTTTGTGGTGTAACATTTCTTTTCCTAGTATCTAATCCAACTAAGATCTGTTGCCTTTCAGTCTGTCTCACTGTACTGGAAAAAAAAAAAAAAAAGTCATGTTCAGAAAAGCTTTAAGAAATCCAGGTAACATACAACTTTAAAATTAAAGGTATAATTGATAAAGAAATTTGCTTTTATATGCATGTACCTGTGCAAGCTGTTTTGATGGTTTTATACAGTTGGTATGGAGAAGAAGTAGATTCTACATATAATCAGCCAGATTGCTGTTGTTGGGAAAAGAAAGTACTAGAAAAGAGAGACTGTGTTAAAAGAATTCCATTCTTAAACAACATCAACATGGACCTCCCTTAGCTTTGTCCTCATCCAACTCCAGGGTTTGGTTTGGTTGGGATTTTCTTCTCACAGAGAGTCTTTAGGTTGCTGCTGAAGTTCCCCAAGCAGAGATAGGTGCAGTGAGCAAAGGGCAGTTAACATCTTGCAAAGCTATCAGACTTTCTGAGTGCTCACTAAAAAACAAAAGAATAAGCTGTAGGTACTGACAATTCAAAAGTAATTTTTCACTCACTTTATAAGACCAGATAACATTATCATGTCAAAATAGATTTAATTAATGCAGGGGCTTTGTTCAAAGACCCAGACCTGGTAAGCTGGAAGAATAACTTCCTTTAACAGTTGACATGAAGATATGTATATTTTCAGAAATGTTATAAAGCAGTAATTATTGTGCACTTTTTAATTTTAAAATTGTGTATGAAGTATATGTTCTAATTACTTTTAATGTTTTAAAATTATGCATACAAAGAAATCAGCTTTTCTGCAGGAATAATTCCCAATCAATTTCTTCCTGCAGTTTACTGAACACAAAATGCTTCTCCTTCCTCTGGCTTTTAAGTAGTTCTCACACCTAGAACAAAGCAAATTTAGAGTGTCCAAACATCCAGTGTGCTTGCTGGAGTCTTTTTGCCAAGGCGAGTTCTAAGTCATTCAACTGTGAATTATATCAAGTCTCTGCAGTCCCTTTGGAGAACTCACTCCAGTGGGCAGTGCAAGAAGGTAAGCGTAGTCCTACCCACTCTGGACACTCTGGGAACAACGGAGACACCCAAGTTAAATACTGAGGAAGATTGTTTCTTGTTGATCATAATTTTTATACAAACAAGGATCATTACATCTCTATATAAAATACATGTGTATGTAACTTATTGGGAACTCTTTATATCAGTTCAGTGTGACAAAAAATATCTGAAGAGACCACTTCATCAGTGTGCTATGGATTGAAGTAGAATAAATATTGGAAGAGTTCATAAAACTCTACATCAGACACAGCTGATTCTTTCAAATATGAGAAAGCAAAAGTATATCACTGAATTCAAGCACTAAAAATAACAGTTTCATGGATCAACTATTTTAGCTTTTTAAATATTGTAAGTAAAATCAGCTCTGCTTTGGGGACAACTTCCTGATAAGGACAAGTAAACTGAATCAGAGAGGATGGGAAGTAACCAGCTGGAGAGGTAGTTCTAGGTGCTGGGAAAGCTAGTAAGGACAATGCTTACTTCTTTTAGAAGGCCATTCCTTAGTTGTAATAGGAGACCAACAAAAAAAAAATCACCAACAACAAAACAAAATGAAACAACAAATAAAAAAAGACTTTAAAAGATCAGAGGCTTTTGAAGCTACAGGAGACAGACAGCATGACAGATATTTTGGGAAATAAGTTAAATATATAATTAACTTTGTTCTTTGTGATTCAATTTAGAGTTTGACTTGTTACAGGTTGTATATTGATTAATGCATCTGTGTTTAAAAGCACTTAGCTTCCAATTGCTTTTTCAGTAGTCCGTTTCTCATGAAAAGATTTTTTTTAATGTCAACTGGAATTAGGGAGACAGATACAGTCTGGTTAGAATACTTGCTTCTTCAACACCTGAATAGATGTGAACTGGCATGGCCTGTGTAAGAAGGAAACCCAAGACTGAAGTGATTACATTAGACATTTCTCAGGAGAAAGGAAGCCAGCTACTGTGCCACCAAGTAGATCTGGTGGAACACAGCAACTCTCTGCATGTACAATCTTAAACAGAAGTAATACAAGGAAAAAAGGTATTTTGCTGTCCCTTAGTTGCCATGTAAATTAACTAGATGTACTTCTCATCTGTGATGCACACTGTTTCCACAACTTAGCTGATCTGTAATGTGTTGTTAAGACTGTAAATTATTTATGTACCTTAACCTGCAAGCTTATAGCGTAAGAAGAGTTGAATCTGCCCAAGACAGATTTAATTATGAAATAAAGTAAAGGTTTTGAATTCTTAGCATAAGCCAGCAGATTTTGAGGCTGAGCAAACCTTTAGAAGATGTAACAAGAACATGGGCAGAGATTATTAAAAATTATCCTAAAGTTATTTCATAGTCTTGTAGAAGTGAGACTTGTATTTGGTTCTAATTTCATTACACATCAAAAATTCTAGTATTCTTTTCAAAAAGGATTGTAGAGAAGAGGCAATGGCAATGTTTCCTACTAATGTAAAAGTCTTTACAGTCTAAGTACTTTTAATATTCCTAGGTGTGTTGTGGGTGAGATCCCTCTTCATTGTCAGAAAAAAAAAGAATTAAAAATATATTTAAATTACAAATGGCAGACTACTTGAACTACTTTTACAGAATTCATTACTGTCAGAATAAATGCAGAATTACAGAAAGAAAAGGACGCGATCACAGTCCTCATCTTACCTAGCAGACTTCTAGCAGACACTAGCAGTCTACCTAACAGACACTCCCACAGCAGCACCACAGCTCTTTGTTCTGATTCTTTTGGGTTAAATCAGCATTTGAGAACACATACAGAAAGCTAAAGAAGAGTCAGATAACATCCACACCCTTTTTTTTTAATCGGTTGTTGGACTGGTCTGTGAGCATTGTCAAAGCAAGCTCAAAGTAACATTTCTGTTAGTTTTTGCTTTCCTGGAAAATATTTGCATCAGTGTATGGTACAGCTATTGAACATACTGAACATAGCCTGTTCCCTAGACTATAAATTCTATCCACTTACAATATATATGTAGTAAGTGGATACATATCCAATTTTTTTTTTCAGATTTTTTTTTTCATCATGTCTAATGAAGTGACTTAGTAAAGTTACTGCCATTGAGAAAAGAAAAAAATGAACTACAATCAAAAGAAGAAACTTTTCTGGCTTTCAAATGTCTCAGAATCAATTATATAGATGAGTCAAAACACTATCTAGATTTAGAAAAAAAAAAGTGGAAGATCTTTTCTTTGTTGATACAGTGACTAGGTGATGTTGCATTTTTGTATTCTCAAATAAGATCAGTAAGCACAGATATAATTGAGAGATTAACTGATTTGCTTGTGCAAATAAAAGTTCTTCCATGGCTAGGTAGTGTACACATACTTTTAGTATAAACAGAGTGTTGAAATTCTGTCACATAAATCTTTATTATTGTTTTCTTTTTTCAGTTATTTAAGAAACAATTTTATGATGAGAGTGGGAGAACAAAACTTCCTATCTAAATTATCTATGTTATTTTTATTCATGTTTTCAAATTCTTACATCTTGTCTTTGATCTCTCTTCTTAAGTGAGTTTTCAATGTTGTTGGCAATTGTCCTCATCATTTTGTGAACTGTGCAGTCTGATTTGTGAAATTGAGAATAACTGCAAATGGTGCTTTAAATTAAAAATTAATGTATGTAATGGTATTGGAACATCCTCTGTATTGTTCTCCATGTTGTTCTGCACATGTTTGTACATCTTGTTTTTTTCTCTGGCTGGATCTACATACTGAATTATAAGAATCATTGAACTTTTTGTACTCTACTCTTTCTACGTATTTTAATACACTAGATATCATTTGGATAGTTTATTTTCCTTTCACGGCTGAATTAATAATGCTCTTCTTAATATTTTTGTGTCTTTGAAGTTCTTCATGTTATGCTTCTCTTGAGTAATTGAAACCAACAATTACAAGAAACAGTTGTTTGTAACTTTCTAGTTTTGTCTTTTGGTCATGTAATTTATGACAAGTTGAAATCCATTTTCCTCAATGCCTGTATACTCAGTATCTATTTTTTTCCAGTGGTAGCATAATTCTGTAAGAGTCTCCTCACAGTTTTGCACATAACTTTTGAATAGATAAACTACTATTCCCAAATACTGTAGTATGCCTGTAGAATTTATATGTTTTCTGAATTTCACTGAGTTTCCACATTTGGGCATTATTCCCAGTCTTTATTTATTGCCAGCAGTGTACTTAAAACTAAAGCCATCTCCTCTATGTTAAAAAGAATAGGAAAAAGAAAAACTGTTACAAACTGATCTGATAGAACTTAAAAAATGGATGATTATCTGGAAATCCATATTATTTATGGAGTATGCCTTCTAAACGAATTTGGGAAAGATTGGCAATAGAGTATTGTTCATGTCATGTACACAGTTCATTTCGCACAGTGACTCTGCTAATAATTTTATAAAAACAAACAAGCCTCAACCTGCTGATAGCCTTATTAAAAACAGCTAAATGTCACTCTCATGTTATTCAGAAAAAAAAATCAATGTATCTTCTCAAAGAATGCAGGCTCTCAAATATAAATTCAATAATTACCCTTGTATATCTTAGTTCCATTTAAAGCAATAAGAATTATTTAATTTTACTTGACAATTTTGCAAAGAAGAAAAAAAGTCTTTGAAATAAAAAATAAAAGCAGAAAATCCCAATTTCTAACATAGAAACTGCATTTTTTTGAGGATGTGACCATAAACTGGTTTTAGTAGAACCTGATGAGCAAAAAATAAATCATTAAAATCTAATTGGTGTGTGTAACAGATCAAAGATATGTACAGCATCCTTGATGCATATTTCTTTCTGAATTGTATGATTTCAATGGATTTATTTGAATTGTCTTGCATATTGTGACATGTATGCAACTCAGGGACAATTAGTAATAATGAAACACTAAGTACCAGAAATTAATCTCCTCAAAGGTTCCTGAATATTTTTTCAGCCTGGAGGGTTAATTTTATAGCTTTAGAGCAATCATTATTTATCATCTCTTGGTTTACGGGAAAGAATTAGAGTTATTAGCTATTAAATTATCCATGAAAATTTGACACTATACTAGACCAAACAAACCCTGGGGCTTGCTGATTTTCCCAGTATGAAACATCTGTGACTTCAGCTAGAGAGAACTTAACATCGTCTAATTAGATTTCTAAGATTTATAAGGCTCAAGTATTCTGTTATTAGAAACCTGAAAACTGGAGCAAAAGTTGAAACTTGCATTTACTAAAGATTATTTTAAAACATTTTTAACAGCTCTGTGTGTTGCTAAATACTACTAGCTTGTAATTGGTGAAGATTACCAGATAATATATTATAGTCTGTAACAACAGGAGTTCAGCAAAAAAAATATGCTCCCTACAATTATAATAACTCGCAGCTTTCAACTTCAGTAATTAAAAATACTTTATTGAAAATGCTGAAGTAATTTATATGATATTTTTGTATTCTAATTTAAATACCATTTATATTCTCTCATGTGGTCTGCTGAAGAAAAAGATCAGGTTGCTGTATTTTCTGTTCTGAAACATTATCACTCATGGACAGTGAGTGATAATTATCACTCATGAGCATAGAAGAAGTGGTTTTGTATTGGCTCTGGTCTCAAATCAGACTGATAATGAATTACCCACTGTTCTATCTCTTTCTTTGGAATCGATATGGCTTTTTAAAATGGTAATTAGATATTTCATTGCATCTTCCATTATTGATCTGAGAATGCTTCAGAAATTTCAATCTGTTAAAATAAAAAAGAGTTTTATAACATAAACATTATAGCTATGTTAAAAAAAATAAGAAAACATTATTAAGTCTGCAAAGAACTCAGAAGTTAGGAAGGTGAGGAATCAGGATTATCCCTCCAGTCTTTGCTTGTAGCTTTTGCATTTGAGTTACAACAATTTTTGCTTACAGAACCCTTTCCTTATTAAGTACACAAAGTAAATACTGCTCAAGTAATAAGCAGATTTTCAATATTTTTTGTTCTCATTGTTCATTGCATTGCCCTATACATTATTTCCTGTAGTCTATTTAGTTCCCAGTCTAAAGAAGAAATTACTAATTTCCTTGAGTTCTTCACTGGTGCATATCACTATATTATCTGAACTTTTAACAAACACTGATCAATCTTCATAACATCCTTGTGGTTGGGAGTTGGAATTAACTCCAGTCTGTAGAAAGGAAACGGACACACTGACAGTGTAAGGTCATGGATCTCCATAATATAGGTAACTTTACTACTTAGTTTCTTAGAATCCAACAGTTGTATAAGGCTTTGTGTATAGAAGATTTCTATTCCTTTGCATTTCATTTGTGCAAAAGAAACATTTCTGCTAATAGGACCACATTAATAAATCAAGAAATAACAAAAAAAGGCAAAAAAAGACTGCAGTATTCATTAAGCATGAGAAACCTGTACTTCTCAGTTACTGAAATCGCAGGGAAGAAAACTATTTCCATAAGATAGAATTCAACAGTGTGAGGCAGGAAGCTATCCTTTTTTTCTCTGCATGATTGTATTTTATTAATTATATAGTTTCCGTTTCTGTAACAAGTCAGACAAGGGTCCTGCAGTTAACAGCCTCCCTTATTACTGCGCTTTGATTCCATGGGATATCTGTTCAGTGTCCTGGGAAAGCTGAAGAAATAAGAAAATAGTGTATGCAATCTTGTCGTTAAGGAGCATGTTATAATCCGTCTAAGCAATGTAGATTCGTTAATTTTATGCTGGCAACTGGAGCCTCAGATTGAGTGCTTGACTTTATGATTTCAATAATATTCTTGTTACTGATGACTTCTTTGTGTACATCCCTTGACTCGGGAAAAAAAAAACCAAAACAAAAACCAAACAAACCCCAAACCAACAAAAAAGCAAACTAAAAAAAATCCCAGTAATTCTGACATAGGCATATTTCCTTCTGAAAACGAGTACTTCATCAGTGTGGTGGTAAACTCTTTATTCAAAAAGGGCTGCTATCACAAATTTCTGGTATCTAGCTCTTCCTTCAGTGGAAGTAGCTGGAAAAGACTATAGTGAGAAGAGTTATTAGCTCGGCTAGCACGTTCCTCACCACTCTGTAGGATTATTTCTGTTTGTTCTTCTTTGTCTGTGAAAGGATTTGTAAGAGGTCTGAAAATACAGTAACAGTTAATTCTTCTTAGGTGTTAAACTAAACATTCCTATTTAGAAGATTATTTTCATAAAATGAATGACAGATACATTCTATAAGAAATTTGCTGCACAGACAACCTATACATACAGATTAGTTCACACGGAAAACCTTAGCACTGAAGTTATCTCCTGAGTTTAAGGTCCTTGATTCAAATCTTAGGGGTCCTAATTTAATTAACATTTTTTTAATATAGGCACACTGTAATGTTTGTACATCATTTTTCTTTGGGAACATTTTAAAATCTTTATGACTAAATATATTCAGAAATTTAGCTTACATAAAAGCTTCACTATATAATATTTTCAGAACGAATTAATTATGCTAGCAAAGCCTGAAGGGATTGAAGAGGCAGTCTTACTAAAGGGAATAGTATGTGATTTTAATAATAGGTGGTAATTCCAACATTAATTTATATTGGGAAGAATGACAGAAGTTATGCAACTATGCCAGTACCATATGGTGAGTCTCATACTGATTCAGTGCTAGAGACAGGCTTAATCACAGCTCATTCTAAAACACCCTGCTTAAACCACTAACCTTTTTTGCTTACAAAATGCCTTTGTCCAACTACTCTTCCCAAACAGATAATGTACTAGTCAGACCTCACATATTTACAGTACTCTTTCACACTCTCCATCCTATCCTTTGGGTTTAACTACACATTTCTAGTGCATCTAGACATCATCTTGAGCATGTTAGAGGCTACCTGAGAGTGTGTAACACTCAGACCTGTATATTCATTTGAGATTTCACTTTTTCATGATCTTTGTAAGCTTTCAGGTAGGAAATGGCAAATATAAATGGTATCTTTCACCTTAAAATCTCCCAGCTTCCAATGTTCACCTAACAGGATTTCTTGAGATTTAGGTAATTTGACTGTAAGCAGGGAGATCCTCATCTGACCATTATGAAACCATTTGAATGTTATCCATATCTGTCTATGACTATTTTTTTGTATGCCAAAGTTTTGCAATTTCCTTCTAGGTTCATATACAAATATCTGTAAAATTCCATAATTGTCCTTCCTTTTAGCCTAAAATTAAATGGTACAATTTAAAATAATTTCAAAATCCTGTTTCAAACCCATAGTGAAATGTAGTCAAGAGGATTTTGAGTGGAAGCAGTGTTTTCCATATTCACAACAATTTAGAAAGCATAAGTACTAAAGCTGTTCTGCATTGTCAGTTTCCTGCTTGCTCTTGATATATCCATTTTAGAGCAGAAAATAAGGCTAAAGCCAAAATATGTGTGTTTACTTGCATCACTGTTGGCTCTCAGACTTCTAATGTATGATTATATATCTATGCTGAGCCTGGTGACTGATTTATCAGATTTTCTATCAAATTTCCTTCCATGTGAAATATGCCAGTTATGCTCCAGTTGAAGTTCTCTAAGCAACCTTTACATTATATATAGATCTAAAGAGATGCATTAAAATGAACAAGAGCATGCTTTCAGCTTGTTGACATGCAACAGGATTTGAACAGATGTAATAAATTCAAGAGACTAAAAAACTTTTATTTTTTTCTTTATGAATATGTTTTAAGAAAGTAATTAATCTAAAACATAATATCTTGCCTTTATTTTTCAAAAGCATATTATTGAATATCTATTGTGCATGGTTGCAACAAACCAGTTGGGACATTATTTTAAATTAATCAGTATAACCCATTACCCTTGGTCCATGTGTTCTTCGAGAACCTGTTAGTTAAAGCATTCATTTTAAAAAAACAAATCAAATTTATTTTTAGGAGTAACGGATGTTCTGTTTGATTATTGCTGCTGAATTATTAGCATCTTGATGCTGCCACCTTCAGGCACAGAGTCGGGCAATAGGAAGCGGGGGGAAAAAAAAAAATATCTTTAAATCTAACTATCCTGAACCTTTGTTATGTATAGTGGGGACACTACCCAACCTCCTGTTCCCTACCAGATGAGGGATGCTTCAGCAAGATTTCTAGTTTACTAGCTAATGTGTTTGCCAAGTATCGTAAAGAAGCATGTATTCACACATATGCTTAACAAAAGAAGTGACTGAGAAGCTTTTGTTTACTTAGAAGACCACACCTTTTCATCTATAATGAAACTAATCCTGAACTCTGCAGGGTGGACATGCTTGGTTATAAGCTTCCAGCAGTAAAAAAGCAATAGAAAAGTGTACATTAAAAGGAATCGTGATATTACATGTTTAATATTGTCAGAAACATATAAAAACAGATACTCCCCTAGGTAAGGCCAAAAATGAATATTGTCAAGGTTACTACCCTAGAAAACTATCCCATTCTAAAGTGTTTAAGATTCAGCAGCCAGAATGCATACTTTAAATGTTTTCTTTAACTTGTTTAAATGTGTTCTTTAACTTGTCTCACCTGTTTCCAATTCCCCACTCCAGTCAGGGCTGGACACCAGTGTGTGGCTTGTGGGTCTGTGTTGTGACACCAATTTGTTAAAATCTGAAGATCTAATTTAGGAGTGTTAGTAGTCAATTGATAGCCCAGATTGGGTTTGTATTTTTCTTCCCTTCCTTGTATTGCATTGCATTTCTCTGAATTTAATTGGATATGCCATGTTATTTTTTCAGTTATTCAGTATTGTAAGGTTTTTAAGAGATAGTACTTCTTGTTTCGTACCTGCATGACTTAATAACATCACAGACTTATCACCTTACTATTTACTTCCTGGGTCATTTGTGGTCTGAATTTATTGAACAGCTTTTGTGCAACTCAATTATTAATCCTTTTCCCTATGAGGAAATCCTCTTACCTTATTTATCAAGGTAATAGTTACCTGCTAATACTTTTCTTCAGAGTAATTTGCACTCGTTTGTTTCGTACAGTTGTCAGCTTAGTGGTCTGCAGTTTGCTAGATCTTTCTTGGACCTCTCCGAAAAATTCTCACCAGGTTAATTATTCTCAAAACCTCTAGTAATGAGACACTGTTAAGTAAGAGTTTACACACCTTAATCAGTAGTTAAGATTTTAATCTTTGAGTTCCTTTAGAAGTCTTGGATAAATACTGTTTTGTCTTAGTCATTTGTTGCTACTAGTTTTGTCTATTTATTCCATTATCTCTTCCATTGACTCTTAATTGCACTTTTCTACCTTCTAAATATCCTATAACAGGAGTGACAGCGTGGGCAGCTCCCCAGACTGAGGGGCACCAGAGATGCAAAACATTCATTTGGCTGATGCGTTTCTTTTTTAAGTTGTGTCTTTTAACACAAGTCTTTGTTGACTTTAAAGGTACTGTGATGAGATTCCTGCTTCTGAAGTACTCTAAAAAACGATTTATTACTAGTTTTGGTGCTTTTCATACTTTTCCCAAAAAGTTTTAATGACTTGTGTTATTTGTATTTCTTCTCTTAAAGTGCCAGAGTTTATGGTCATCTTCCTTTTGCTCATTCAGACACAGCTTCACTTTATATTCTCGTGTCTGATTGCTTTTTTCATCTTCACTCTTTAGCCATACTGGTTTCCTTTTGCAACTTGCTCATTTCTTTGTGATTTTATTGCATTTGTTCTGAGTCTCAAGAATTTTAATCTTAAATATCTTCTACAACATCTTTAAAGATTCAAAATTTAACTTGTGGTTTTTTCCCTCTTCTGAATAAGTTCTCACCTTTTACTATGGTACCCCTTTTGGAATTATGTATAACCTCCTGCAAGGATCTATTGAATATGTATGATCAATAGTAACATCCTATCCTCTCCTCCCTGTATACTGTGCATCCCAGTACTAATATTCTGTTGATTGCTGTCCTTCCCTCCAGCTTCTGGTCAGATTATTATGTCAATAGCCTTATTTGAGAATAGGCATTCTCATTTAATCTTTTTATTCCTTAGACTTCATATGTATCATTGCTTTACTGTCCTCTGTTTCACTGAGGATATTCCAACAGTTTTCTTTTGCTTCCTGCTTGAGTATTTAAAACTTCTGTCCTCTTTCACTTGAAGATACAGGGTATTTTGACTTCGGGGTGGTTGGCTGCATCATGAGCACAACAAACTTCAACACATCCTAATTGAAAGCATTCTACAATATCTATTGGTGTCCCTCATTTTTTAGCTTTAAATATCTTATATGACCCTCTTGATATGAAAGTCTAGCGACTTGAACTTAATAGTAGTTTAAAGGAATTCTGACCTTCCTGCATAAGCTCTTGCCTTTCCAGAAATATATCCTGTTTCTGATAATCTTTATATGTGTTTTTTTCCAGTGCGTGAATCAAACATATATTTTAGATTTGCTTCCGCAATAACATTTCTGTTTTGTTTTCTGCATCCTGGGAGCACTTTCAAGAATACTAGCACAAAGAGCCCTTTTTCAACGTCCTATTTTTATATCATCCTACTCCAATTTTGCTTATGTTGCTTCTGCTTTACTTTTTTTTTCTCTAATGCAGGAGTATGGACCGTGACCCCAGGATTTTCTACAAACCTATTCAGACAAATTCCATAGTCCTCTTGTTCTGCACTCACAGTCATGTCCCTGTATCTTTCTTTGTGAGATCACAAACCAGACTATGTATCTGAAAGCAGAATTATTCACCCTTGTAGCCAGCTTCCTCTTTTCACATGAGTTTGCTAGGTCAGCTATCTTGGACATGTGGTCATCTTTTGAGAAGGACCTGCCACTGTTTCCTCTTCCACCAAATCTTTATTTCCTTATCACAAGACAAGGACTTCTGATATGGAAATAAGACTTTCCTACACTGCTTCAGAAAGACTTCTTTATTCCTAGTATTATGTCTGTTTTTATTTTGCTCTGTGTAAGAGGAAAAATGGTTGCTTTATTTTGTCTTATAGCAGCATTTGTCTTTTTGATTTTGACAGTTTGCCCCTTCAAGTGTCCCCCATACTGAACTTGCAGCACAGACAAGCCTCTTTCTATCTTTTTGGTGACACATAGTTCAGAGGCTTTGCTCACTTACTTTGCATAGTACCCAGAGCCTAAGGTGAGACAGTTCCAAGGAAGAAAGCAAGGCATGTGCTTCTAGATACTTATAGACTACCTAAAGTATACTTCTGAAAATTCTTCTACTTCTCAGGCACATAAATATATTTGAACAAATCCAGAATGGAAATTGGCATGTAATCTTTGGGTTGTTGAATGAGAAATAGGAAAATCACTACTTTTGAACCTGCTTTTATCTTCTCTTTATCTTCTATGTACCTTTTTTTACTTTCTAGAAATGCTTTCCGAAACACTGAACATCATGAGGTGGAAGTATGAAGAGACTATATAATTAAATTATTCAATTGTCAAAATGTAGCAAACTAATGCCATTTAAATTTTCTTGTATTTTGTCTCGCCTCCAACTCCTGCTCTAGAGGCATTTCAAAGTGCAATTGCTAAAGTTAGTTCCTATTGACATGGAATCACTTTTATTTATTGTTAAAACATCTCCTCAGTCTTCTCATATGGTTAAGTATTTCAGGCCTGCCAAGGTTTTTCTTGCCTGTAAGATTATCCTCAGCTTTTCATCCTTTAATGCTAGTCTGAATTGTTTGACTTTTCTGTCATCAAGTTTAGATTTTGGTAAATACTTACATTAGTATTTAATTTAGGCCAAACAGGCGTTACAGACTAGAACAAGCGAATAGAAAACATTAAACAGAATGATAGAGGTGAAACATAAGCACTCTAAATCCAGATCACATTTTTCTTAAGTTTCTCCATCTCACTTAATGTTTTGGAGGTGTAATCAATAAAAGCTTGGAGCAATGATGATTTGCATTTTCTAAACTTCAGTCTGTTTCTTCCAATACCTATACTTCAGCTTGTGTCATGCTTGTTGCAGTTGGTAAGTTGAAGAAGATTTGCTGATGATCTAGGAAAAATATGCACCTTAATGTTGCCATTTATGATTGATTTTTTTGCCTGCACTGTGTTGCTGTCTCTCACATTTTAGAATATAAAGGGGTTTTTAAGAGAGTACCCACTAAAAAACCCAAGGCTTTGAGGATCAGTAATGTTAATTAATAAAGATAAACATAAACATAATAAATACTAAAGCAATTATTTTCTCTGGGGTTTGAATTTATTCACCACCATTGTTCCAACAATATGATTAACCAATAATAAACAGTATATTATTTATAAATGGATGCTATCAATTCTCTTGATTTAGACTAGGTGAAGTAGCCCCTTTGTGTGTGTGTCAGTATTTCTGAATCCATTTTGTCTTCCTTTCTCCTTTTGCTTTTGTGTATTTGTGCTGTGCATATAATCCGTATGGAGAAAATTAATAGCGTAAAGTCATTTGTGAAGGTGAATGCAGCTAGATACATTGTAGATCTTTTCAACATGTAGGGAGAATTTAATTAAAATGAAATTATATTCTAAATCAAATTTAAGTAATAAATAGATGTTATCTAATATAGCAAGTTAGTCTCATAAGAAATTAACACTGTCCAGTAAGCTGATTTTAGGTCTTGAGGCTGGGTTTTCTGGAAAATAATTCTATGACTGTAAAATAAAGGTAACTAAGTTTAGGAGTTTTTAGATCTTTCTTTAAGGGGTGCAAGTGCCATAATATACCTACTGTTAATTAGAAAAAATATTTTTTTCTCCCAAATTCCTGAAAGCTGCTAAAATTCATTATTTCTTGTAAAACAAATTGGATTAAAATTGTAGCTGTAGAGAAAACTATTGTCCATGCTAATAGACAGATAAACTTGTAATTCCTTTACAGTGTATGTGCTTTTTATAGACATGCCATTATATTCTACTGCAATTGTGATTTTATTTAGAACTGCATAGTAGTCTAAAAGCTGTAGAATATGAAGATTAAGTAATAGATTGCATACATTTTACAGCTGAATCCTTTTACTGTTAAAATGTCTATGTGAGAGAGATGTTGGATTCTAACACTGTTAGGAGTAATGTAGAAACCAGTAAATGCAGTATTTAATAGTTGAAAAATATGAACTTTTAAGTCTTTTCATATGTGAAAATTAGGGAATAAAGGTGGACAAACAATGCATTTTCTGGAAATAATTGTATTTGCTCTAAAATCAGTAAGCACTGCTGTAGCTAGAAGAATGGCAGACATTGATTTGAAAGCAATTTGCTAATGTGCTAAAATGCATTTTTCTGCTCTACTCTGGAAGTAATAATATTATTGCATGCTAGTTTTGTTCTGCAAGTAAACACTTATTTATGCCATATTATTTTATCCTTCAGCAAGGAGCGGAAATATAATTAGAAAGAAAATCACATTATACATTTGAGTTTATTATCAGCGTGCTTTCCTTCAGTTCAGACTACATTGTGGTATTTTGTAGGAAGTAAGATGCTCATCTTGGATTTATTTCCTGAATGCTGTGGAGTTTAAATTGGTGCTTTCTCTTGTTTGTGTTTAGGATGATTCATAACAGGACAGGGAGTCTCATGTTTGGCATATTTTAAACTATATCTTATGTTATGTAAAACATGTTAAACTTAAATCTTTACTTTTCTACTTTTCTACTATGCATTGTGCATAGATCTGAATAACATGATGTTGTTCTAAACAACAGAAAGATTACAGGGAAAAAGACTGGCAAAATTAGGTAGATTATCTAAACCATTTTTTAACCTTTTGATTCTTCAAATATTTTATATTGACTGACAGATTTAACAAATCTTTCTCATGTTAGCTGAAACGTGCTAGGAATTCATTCTGCTCTGTGAAAAATATTTTAATATATTGAATAAATAATAGTCAAAATTTATGTGTGCTTTCCTAAGTGAACCTCTGCAGAAATATTTTCTCTCTCTTGATACAGATTTATATATATATATCTATAAATTTGGGGGTTTTAATAAGTAGGTGTTTGTTATTGTGCCTTCAGGTATCAAAATTGGGCTGTTAGACACTAAGATGAGATAAATTCAAGTCACAAACTGCCACATCCTATGTTTAATGTCCAAAAATCTTGAAAATTATATGAAATTATGAAAGCCACCCCTCTCAATGGACAGAAGTTCACTAGTTCATATGGCTGTAACAAGTTCAAGTAGTGCCTATTAAAATGGGGAAGATACAGACTGAACACATCTGCTCCTTCTTCAAATGGCCCAGAGGATCTTGTGGAATGCAAAACTACCTCAAGCATGGTCCTCAAGCTAAAGAAGCATAATAAATAGTTTAAGTCAATGTAAATGCTTGCTTCCTCCAAAATGCATTTTGTAGATAGTGTCATTTCTGGATCTTTTTCTTCCAATTCATTTTTTTGTGTGGTGCATCTGGAATTGTGAAACTTAAGGCTGTTTCTGTTCATCAAATACTACATGGCATCTACTCAGATTAGAACTTCTACGAAAGATGACTTCATAGAGTTTATATCAGTCATCCAAAGGCAAGCCCTTAAACTGACAGCTTAACTTGTCTCTTCACAGGAATTGGATTTTATTCAGGATCAGAAGTTGTTACGGTAGGTTATCACAACATTAAGGAATAAAACAAAACCAACATCCACTCAAATTTCTGTTCTGCTAGGCAAGCTACTTAGGATGCAATTTTTACAGTAGTGAGCTATAATCTGTGACAAGTAATGACAACTGTATGTTTATGACCTAACAGCGGATATCTAACTGTATATCGCTTGAACCATAATCTGGCTACAAAGTGTACTTACTGTTGTTTTGCTAAATGACCAAATTTTAACTTTATATGTCAGAACAATGGCTATAATTAACTTCTTAACCCAAGAGTTATTGCTATGAGTTTTCAGCACCTACAAATCTTGCTGACTTTTTTGGAATTCATGAAAATGATGTCTGTAATCCTCTTGTTGATAGGTTTTTAAACATGTTGATGCCTTCAAATGGCTTGAACTACTTTCCACTTATAAGATAGAAGGATATCTGAGGAAAAGTTTTAAGAGAGAATGTTTTGCTGTGCAATTCTAGGAAGTTATGCCTATGCTGGTAAGAAAAAAAATTACATATGCATCTTAAGGGTATAAAAGAAAAATAAAATTTCTTCGTCATTATGTTTTTTCATTCATTGTATTCACTGCTTAGTGATGCAATTACTACTGATTTGAAATGTGAACCTTAAATGAAGATCACTTACATCCTACAAAGGAATACTAAGTCTAAAAAGTGGCCTCTAAAAGATGAGAAAAGAACAACCCTTAACTCGAATGAACCTTAAATGAACCTTCATTAAGAATACTAAGCTAACTCGTAACAGATACAGGTATTGATCTAATTAACAGGAAGTGCATAGCTGAATGGAATGATCCAGTAGAATAAATCCCTTCTTGTTGACACACTGTTGGCACAGAATTTAGGCATTGGGGAAATATTCAATAATATCTCTGGTCTGTTCTGTCCACCCCCACCACTAAGTACTCTCATTTATGGTCAAATCAACTGGAAATTTCTTTTAGTGTATACTGATTAGTACACAGTNCAAAAAATAGAAAAAAGAATTTATGACTTTTAGGTTGCCTTTTATTTTGAAAAGTAGAAGTAATTTGATGATGATGATGGACATTTCATTATTTGCTAGACTGAACGTATTCTGAGTAACTGAAGCTCCAGAATATAAGTGTACGTCAGTCTTCTTTGCAAGTCTGAAGTAGCTGAAGTGTTTTGAAGGCTAAAGATCTTGCTATGATGAGCAGGACTCAAGCTTGTACTAGCTGAAGCAGATTTGATCTTGAATTTTGAACAGCTTTGCCAAAGAAATTTTAAAAAGAATGTGTATTTTCATCTTTACTTATTACAGTTTTCTGTGTACTGTATTAACCTAAACCTATTGTGATTATTACATTAATCAGTGCTCTGGATTGCAGTAGTCGAGTCAAAGTTAAGGTAAAAATGTTCACTCTGCGCATAGTCTCAGTTGGTAAATAGGGAGGAAATTTTGGATTGATAAAAGAAAAAACCAATTTAAACATGCGCCTTGAAAGTATAAGTACAAAGTGCTGAGGAAATCTATGGTAATGAGCATCTCTTTGTTCTGTCAAACCACCTACATTTCTGATAATTTGTACCAAAAACTTTCAAGGACAACTATTGTAACTGCATGCTCCAATTTGATAATTTACTTGTGCATGCATTACTTCTACCTTTGACTTCACAATTAATAGTAAGAAAAGTCACATAGCAATTTACCAGAAAGTACTTCAACATTAATATAAAAGAACAAAAAACATAGATAAAGAGATTCTTGGTTTTGTGCTTTATTATAGTCCTAAATGGGTATTTTTGGGAGGATATATTTTATAGCTTTTCTTTTCTACCCTTTTCTACCTTTTTGTATGAAAGATTTCCTCAAAGTTGTATATGCTGAGTATTACTGGAATTTTCATCTAGAATAGGTTTTGTAGCTTAGATGGAAGTTTTCAGAAACTTATTTTAGTTACCTTATATAGTAAGCATGGATTTGCCTTTTGTGCATGAAGTCTAGTACTGATCAAAATCCTACTTACACAGGAACAATTCCATCCAGACTGAGGTAATTCAAGCCTTCCATGAATAATATGCTACTGCCATTTTCTACCAAGAAAAGGAAGAAGACACAAACTTTCTGTTATTTGTATGCATTTTTTGGCCAGTCTACCATTCCACATTACTGATATATAATAGTGATAATAATAGTGTACTGCAGTTGTTTTAATTTATTCATAGATAGACATTATGTTCCACAAGGTATTTTTTTCAGGAAAAAGGCTATCTCTAAAACAAATATTAATAGTAGAATTCCCTTCTGAAAACTTTGATTATTCTATCTTCCTTTTGATTATTCTGACTTCCTTTTAATTTCAGTATAAATAGAATCATACTTTTACAAAAGACTGCGTCTTTATGTGAAACATTAAAGGATGATAATTCCTTACCATGATTTAGACCTAGATCATCAAATTTACTAGATGAATTTTTATAAATAGTTTATGTATAACTGTTTCAGATATAAATTAGACCAACAGTTTTTCTCTTAGTATATAAAGATTTTCACTGAATGTATTAGCTGTGTAATAACAATCTCCATCAAATTATGTTTAAAAATTCTATTCTTATTTCTGGCACGTGAATAGGTGACCAACACATTGAGAAGTGCCTCCATCTAGTCTATGTGAGGTATTTTTGTAGTTTATTAAAGAAAAAAATATTAAATATCTCAAAGCCCACCTGTGTAAAATACATCTTACAGCGTGTTAGTAGAGAAGTATATAGAAGCTGACATTACATCTATGTGTTGATAAATATTTTGTAAAGTAATCAATTCCATTGTGAACATAGATGTTTTGAATATTATATTTCTACCAGGAGTAGGCACATGAAGCAGTTGGTATAAAAACATACTTCAAGAAACTGAGATGTGATTAGTTGTGTATTTAAGACTGTAACCAGTAAGAAAATTGTCACTAAAAAAAAATGGCCTTTCTGTCTTTATAGTCATATATACTAAAAACATCTTCACAGAATTCCCACAGTTTTTTTCTCTGAACTGCTAAAATTGTTTAAGTAACCTCCCTGTCTGATACTGAGTCAATATGAGTGCTGTAAATAGATCAGTTATTTTTGCTGTGTCTTGAAAATATATAATGCATCTTCTGTTTATTCGTAGTTTCCACAGTTCATGAAAGGGAGGGTGGTAAGGTTCAAATATCCTCTCTGTTTCTGATGGATACACTGACCTTGGGTAGGCTTTGAAGATTACTCATCTATTAACTCATTTGAACATTTTAGGGAAGTAGAAAAAAAACAAAATAGAACCTTCCAGTTCCTCATCAGATCAATGCTAGTCAGTGAGACTTTTGGCACGGCTTACCAGTTCCCACTTAAATGGTGGGTAGATGCTTTATTCAACTCACCTCCTGGTTATTTACATTAGTAAGGATAGCCTACCACCTAAATCTACATCTTCCTTCACATTAGAATCATAGGGACATAAGATAGTTTAGGCTTGAAGGGAACTTTTTCTGAGGTGTTATTCAGAGCAGGGTGAAAGTCAAGTAGCTCAGAGTAATTTCCAGTGGCAAATGTCTCCAAGAGTGGAGGTCTCTTAGAGACCTGGTCTATTCCAGTTTAAGAAATGTACTGATTAAAAAAAAAAAAAAAGATATTGTGATGTTATGAAATGTTATGAAGAAAATAATAAAATTTTGGAAAAAAACAAGTTTTCATTTCTAGGAGCTGTGTGTAATTCTCACAATAAATAACAGAAGCAAGAACCCTTATGGGTGTATTTTGTTTCCTTTTACCTAGTCAGAATTTCCTTTGCTGCAACTCTTGACCACTGCCCCCTGTCATTTCACTATGCACTGATCAGTGTCTGGCTTCATGTCCTCTCTACCCACCCAGAAGGTAGCTGAAGACAGCAGTTGGAACCTCATCTTATCTTTCTTTGAGGCTGAACAAATGCGGATCTCCTGGCCTCTCATCTTCCATCTTGTGTTCCAGCCTCCCTAACCAGGCTGGTGGCTCTACACTGGACACGTTCCTATTTTGCTCTCTACTGGAGAACACTAAATTGAACATAAAGCTCCAAATGCAGCCTTGCAAACACTTTATAGAGAATAATCACTTTATATCTAACTCTGTATTACTGACGAGAACTTAGAAATGTAACCATATTCTTCTCTGGAAATCAGTTTTTTCTTGAGCTGCATTTCTGGACATTACTTTCAAATGACTTTCCTGAATTTTTAAGTAAAGGCCATGAGAGTGACTTTTTGAACCCCATAAAACACGATCCTGTTCCTTATTACAGGCAGTATTTTTGCATTATTTGCTGCTCAGATATTATCCTGCAATTTTCTGATACTGTTTTATATTCTTAATTGAAATTAAAAATTTTTGCTTCTTATCTTTGTGTGTTCTAGCTAATCTTGATTCTTTCAATCATAAGTCTGAGCCCTTCACCCTTCATGTAATGTGCTAGTGACAAGTTTACTCTGATCATAAAATCTGAGGGCAAGAACACACATCTGTATAATGAAAACGAAAACCACACCTAAGTGTTAGGTTAATGCAGTCTGTTCTGATGTTATCTATAGACATGTAACCTGGACATCAGACAGAAATAAGTTCTGAGAGCAATAACTGACAGCTATATTTACTAGTTGAAGATCAAACTCACACACTGGAAAGAGGAGTTAATGTGAATGCTCTACTTATGATGCAGGAAGATACTTGTATTTCTTCTGTTTGTTTATACTGAATCTTTTACTTGTCGGAAATATTTTTGGTCAAGCATCAGAGTGCTGTAAATTAGTATAAATGTGATAACTTCATAGACATGGGCTCTTTCTCTTTATAGACATCAGCCTTTTCTCTAACAACACAAATTCCAGATATCTTAGAAGCCGTTTTTCCACTTTTCTAAGGACCTCTTTGTCATTCCATTTAAAATCAGGGGGTCCTGAATTTTCCTTAATGCCTGAGCTGGTGCAAGCAGGAACATTCCTAGTCAAGGGAGCTATGTCTTTAATGGAGGTGCTACCCAAACCAGTTTGTCTTGTCCAGAGCACAGAGCCTTTATGACTACAAAAGTACTGAGAATGGAATACAAGAGATTCAACTGTACTGCCAAAGTGAGCTGAAGACACTTTAAGAAATTAAAGTGAAATGTGAGGTTTTTCTTCATCTGATTTTTTTTTATTGTTATTTCAGTCATATACCTTCCATGATGCACGGCACACTAACCGATAGGGAAAAAATGATGTAGCACAGTATTGCATGATCTGTCTAATGTCGTGAACCCCCCTTTAGGTGAGAACAGGGATTTGCACTACAACTCATGTAAGTCAGTCCACTGGCAGACTAAGGAATGTGATGTAATGGTTAAAGAACTGCATGGATTTGGGTCAAACTCATAAAAGAGAAGCTATTTTAATGTTAAGATGAAAACAATAAAATTTGGGGAAAAAGTTTTTATTTTTTAGAAGCTTTGCATCATTCTGAGAGTAAATAACGGGAATAAATATTAGTACAGGAACTGGAGATTACTGAAAGTTAAGGAAAGAAAATGAGATAAAAATTGTAATCAGAAAGTATCATACTGCCCTACAAGTAATAAGCATCCCTTCTAATTAACATAATTAAAATATAACCAAAAACCAGAGATTGTGTTATACAATGATAAAGTTTATTTACAGGCCTCGTTGATTAGACTATACTGTGCTGAAACTCTATGGAAGTGACTGGTAAGTCAAATTTTTACAATAAGCTATTAAAAGAGTTTTACCAAGCTAATCTTTTATACTGACAATACTTTTCTTCAATAATGAATGACTTGAAAAATACTTTCTAATGCTCAGATCACAGTTCTGTAATTGTCTGATGAAAAGCATATGTAAACAATTCTTACTACCTTGACATTCATGTGTTTCAAGAGAGATAATCCATACAAAGGTAGATGTTTCTGATGGCTTATAATTTCCATATAAAAACCAACCACAACAATAACAAAAATTAAATTGCAGAAACAAAACAAAAAACCCAAACCAAACCAAAACACAAAACTGAAGTGAATTCATTAATTTCTTGATAGCAACATCAAGGTGGTTTCTTTTCTTAAACTGAAAATTAGCTTCAAGTAGCCTTGAGACACTTGAGTCATTGCTGAAACTGTGTATTTTTCTTCATCACAGAGTGCACAGGAGTCCTTAAAACTCTTCTTCTTCTCTTTTCCTTCAGTAATTATAGGTCTCAGTATCAGGCAATTCCTATAACATGATATATGCTTTTGTTGAACAGTTTATATACCTCTGCCTGAAATTGAATGAAATGTATGAGATATCATACAATAATTGAGATATATTCGATGTCTTTGACTTTTTTTTTTTTAAATCCCGTCCCTCTGCCACTAGATCAGGTTTTATCCAAACTCACTTTCCACTAGATCAGGTTGCTCAAAGCCCCATCCAACCTGACCTGGAACACTTCCAATGATACACCATGCACAACTTCTCTAGGCAGTCCTTGACTTCCTCCTCAAAAATACCGAATACTTGATGAAATATTTTAACAGAACTGAGCAATACAGAGGAAGAATGTGAGCATAAATATGACATATCCTATGTATTATCCTCTCATCTCCGTCTGGAGAAAGAGACCATCTTTTCTGGAAGGAAAAGAGGAGTTGTGTGTATGCACTCATTCTTTTATTGCATGGGAGCCATCTGGATCTTTTGAAACCTGTTTTTTGAAGGACTGGTTTGAGAAATAGAGAAAGTATGGAATGGTTTGGGTTTTTTTTCCTGAGGAACTGAAATGCATAGGTGTAAGTATTTTTCACTAGTTTACTTTGTTTTGAAACTGAAAAGGAAGGGGGGAAAATGGTTTTGTTTCTTGGCTTTCTACAAGGAAATGTCAGAACCAGGCACATCTGAGATGGTGAGTGTTGGTATACTCATCCTTGGCTGTTTTTCTTGTCTAGCTACTGTTATCTGCTTTCCAGCCAGCCACCTTAAAGAACAAGAATCTCCTATGTCAGGCTTATGCAAATGCATTTAATCACTTTTGGACAGCAGCTCAGTAACTTTCATTCCAGGTTAATTCATTTTAAAACTCATAGTGGAGAACCTCAGAAAATATCAGTGTACATTAAAATCAGAGGATGGATTTTTTAAAATTATTTTTATTTTTTAATATCCCTCCTAATAGCAGTTTACTACTTAGGAGAAATTGCTCAACAGACTGAGTTTCTAGAAACTTAGTGGAATACAAGCAACCAGGATTTTTTTTTAAGGGTGGCCTTCAACAGATGTTTTTTTGCCTCTTATCTACAGGTAGAACCTGATAGCAGGTATTAGACTGTCAGCACATCTCTAAATTTACTTTGATGCAGGCTGGCAGAAGCAATAGGTACTGCAAAACTAATCTTTCCAATAACATATGTCTCCTAGAAAGAGACAGGACTGTATGTATTAAAAACAGCTTGACTGAAGGAAAAAAATATATTGACTAGGGTTTTCTTATCTGATATTTACTTTTATGTACTAGCAGCCTTCCTTCTTTCTCTTTTCTGTAGTCCCACAAGGAATAAAAAGAGGCCTGTGCTCCTAGTAGATCTAGTTCTATATTTATTGTTTTATTTTTCTTTTTTTATTAATAGTGTAAGTACTATCTTTTGAAAAGAAAATAAAATCTTTGATTTTGCTTTCCTCTTCCAGTTTTTCAGAACAAAAGGTGAGCTATACCTACTTTTGAAAAGTCACATTTCTTTCTACTTCAATATTAGCTAGTGTCTGCCTCCAGAATAATATGGTGAAGTTCTATAGAACAAATCTTTGAGCAACTGCATACTTTTCTTTTAATAAACTTGTAATAAATGTAGTTTAGCTTCCAGATACTGTCACATTCATTGATTTTTTTTCTCTTCGCTTAATATGAATAAAAAACCTATTTGACATTATAATTTTGAACAGGAAAAGCTTCTTTATGTATACATAGAGGAGGAATTACCTGGTCAGGGGTTTTATTTTAATACTGAATTTAGCTTTACTAAAACCAAGTTATTAATTAAAGCGTAACTATAGAGACTAGTGAAACCTTGGATTATTATGAGGACAGTGGGTTACTTTCTAGTGCATTACTATCAGTTATATTGTTGTGTTGTAGTAATCTATAAGCAGGATGTTCCAGTATGAATGTTACATATCTTTCAGGTTTCCATACCACTCGGATGCCTGAACTGTCTGAACAGGAAGGTGTCTCTCTCCTTGGTTGTACTTCTGGTATATCCAGATTCCCTCTTAGCTGTTGAGAATGTGGGACTCGCCCATAGCAGGCAGACAGCTGTCTACCTTTCCCTTGCCACTCTGCCTGCATTTCCTCAAGAGTTCTTCCAACTTGATTGTATTTGCATTTTTCTGTCAGATGGCTTTCACCTGCTCCAGGTATGCCCTCGGCTAAGATTCCTAGTTCTGTCAAAACAGAAAACATATTAAGTACATAAACCAGGCACTTACTCCTTAAAATTACTTCCAAAATTAATTAAACTTCTAAAACCGTCTGCAAAATAGCAAAATATTATTTGCATATTTAGAGATGAGCACAGGAGTGTGATTTGCATATTTAGAGATGAGCTCAAGAGTGTGACACACAAAAGTGCGTGTCACAAGAAGTGACTTAAGATTTAAAACAGGAAAAAAACAAGCTTCTGTAATATTTTTCTGGAAGAAATATTCCTGTTTTAAAGCAAGTGTCTGTCTTGCAAAAACAGCTGCTATTGTTTAAGGCCTTTGCCACATGAAATTATAGAGGTAAGATTGTTTCTCCATTCATGATTTCTTCAAGATAGATTGCCTCTCCTGACTTGAAACCAAACTCAGAGGTAGTGTTGTCTTAGACTTTAATACAAAGTGTGCATTTTTCCCTTCGTCTCTTCAGACCACTATTTTAAAGGATAAGATAAAAATATATAAGAGCATTATTCATGCTTCAGAGTGAGTCTGGTTGAAAGCTGACGGTAAGAGCCAATCCATTTCTCAACTCTTAGCTTTCTTAAAATGTCACCTTTTCATTGCAATCACTGAAAGCATCACTGTAAGTGGTATCCCAGCCCTGTGCATAACTCTGAAATCACAGGCGGAACGCTTTCCATCTAATGCAGGCAGCACTGCACTGGAGTGTCAGAACCAGGGTCAGATTCTCATAGCGTAGCATATATATGCAATACATGCAGCAGCTGCACGGCTTGCAGTCTGCTTAAACTCCTTACATACTTAATGGAGAAAAGAACAGACCTACAGAGGAATTGAATTCACCCAAATCACTTTACTTCTCTATTTTATTTTGAAATGACTTGTCACCAAAAAGTTTCTTCCTTTTCTACTGGAAGTAGATGGAGGTAGCATGGGATGTCAAGCTCTTGACTCTCTCCATTTAGACATCCTCTGAGAGTGAAACAGGAGTTGAGTTCACTGCCTTTTCATATAACCTAGCAGCTAAAGCAGAATAATTTGCAAGGAGACTCAAGCTCTGAATACTTCATAGCCGAAAGCGGACTGAACCCAAATTGCCAGGGAATACCGAGGAATATTCTGGTGAAAAGCATTTCTGTCTTCTTACTGAAGCTGAGTCAGGAAAACAGTTTTATGGGTCAAGAAGAGAAGAAGCAGTTTAGAACTTTATTCTGACCTAACTCAGCTGGAAAGAGAACAAAGGATTGTTTGTGTGTGTGTGTAGCTGTTTGGTTTACTTCAATGGTAATGTAATGCAAAATCTACCGAAAGCTGGGTCTGAAGCTTCAGTTTTAGTTTTCTCTTAGCTAAGTATCCAAAGGAATCATGAGCACGGCTGGGGGCAGGGCACAGCCCTGCCTTGCACTTGTGTGCCCCTTTGCTTACACGTCTTTGACAGCAGCTGCTCCTCTGAGGAGCAGCCACCAGCAGGGTCCCACCGGCAGATGACTTCTCCCATGATGGAGAAATAAAAGGAGCTGATCCTGGACTTGCTGGCTGATACTTAGGAGAGGGTTTCAAGTTGAAGCTGGGCTCTCATAACAGCCAGCACATGGTTTGCTTTGCATTGGATCAGCCTATCAACACCTGGTAATTCCTGAGGCTTATCTGAGCTGCCCAGAATAAAATCTTGGCTTAAATCTTAGCCAAGATACAGAACATGAGGAGCCACTTGCCATCAGCGTCTCAGCTGTGGTACCAGCAGCCCAATTCCCGTTTAAGCCAGAATTGCTGTGCTAATGTGGTCATCATCAGCTTGCTGCATTTTGACACACGAGAACCAGTTCTGATGGTATCATCACGCCTGGCAGCTGTACAATACTGGAAAAGCTCTGGGACACAAGTCCCAGTTGGAACTGAAAGATATGGGGAAGCTTCAGCAATTTGCCAGTGCTAATTCACTGTGACTCAACTATGTGCTGGGGATGCCAAAAAACACTAAATCACAATTTCCTGGAAGTGGGAGACGGAGGAACAGTAACCATGGCTAGGAAGTTGGAAATTGTGTTCCAGATTCCTAGGAGAAAGAATAAAGACAACCAAGGAGTACAGGTTTGATCACTGTGTCTATACCTTACTTAGGTTTTAGAAAATACGAGGTCTAGACAACATCTTAGAGTCAGTCACGATCATGAATATTTTAGCTTCTCAAACTCTCTTAGCAATGTTGTTTGGTAGTATACAATACTGAGAAAATTTAGGGTAGAAAAACTTCTTGTTTTCTGAACACTTTGTTTTAGGATGAAGTTCAATGACTGCACCAAAATCTACTTGGACACTGTTCCCTTACAGTTCGTAAAAGAAGCAGATTTTAGTGATTTGAACATCCCCAGGGCTGCATGGGGATTTTTCACCTAAAGGACTTCACCGATGTAAAATGGGTACCTCTAGGCAACTCATTTAGCATTGCTTCTCTGAGACAATTATGAGATGAGCATCACAAATTCAGTGAATATTTAGAATTTTGTATAAGAATTTGAGTAATTGAGTTTGTAACATTTTGGGGTGTTTTGAATGTATTTGCTGTTATTAAATTAATATAAAAACATGCAGTTTAATAGCATTCAAGCACTTTTTAACAAAAAGGATTTGTACATTCAGTCAGTTGGAAAATATCTATTTTGATACATAGATAATATACTGCATTACTTTATTACATTATCTTTTAAAATACCTTCCGTGCACTAATACAGTTGGGAATCAGTCTATTTGGCAGTCTAGCAGAGATAGATTATCATCTTCCTCATGAACTTGTTCCTCATAATCCTCTAGCTGCAAAACCAAATACAACTTTGAGACATAATTATAAAATGACATAATGGTGTAAAGCAAATTTCTTATATTCAAGTGCCATTTTTAAAGTCAGTTATTAAACACACTAGTTCATGATACTCAAATGTTATTAATTTCTGATATTCATAGTTTGTAAGCTGTCTCATTAGAAAACAAATACTAGTGTTTCCACAAAGCCTTTCTACCTCATTACTTAGGCTGTGTAAAAAAAAGCCTGGTTCTCCTGCTTCCCTCACCATCCTCTCCCTTCAGGATGCTTCAGAGCATACAGAAAGAACATTTTTATGGGTATTTTTTGGCTCAGTTGATGCAGCAATATATTAGTAGCTTAGTATAACTCTCAAAATTTTATGAGGCTTCACGGGGTAGCTGAAGTGAACATGAGTTTTATGTTTCATACCTAACAGATCATGCAAGTTTCTGTCATTATCAATTAGGATATGCTTGGTTAAGTTCAGGCAGTTCACAAATGATAGGGTTTGGTTTTCTTTCACTGTATGTAATCCCGAAAAGTCAATAGATTATTAAGGGGACGGATTCACAGTTTCTAAATACACAGTTATTGTTACCAAAGCTAAACCTAGTGAAATCATAGCAAAAATTGTATTTTCCTAAATTCAGTTACATCTGAGCAGCTGTTTGATGTGCATATTTATGTGATCCTTCCTGTTTGGCTGCTATGGATCAATACACCCCCTTTCACAGAGCAATGGTTGTTTTTTTTATGTATTTATAAGAATTAAATCCCATCCTCCTAGAAAATCTCTGTAGCAACAAAACCAATGTTCATTTAAGCAGTATTTGGCAAACGGATTTCCGCCATAACTGCATAAATTTTTGTACTGTGTTTCCGTGAATGAAAGTATTAGTGTGCAAAATAGTAATCACTCCCATTCTCCTGTTCAGTAATTTCTTTCCCTCCATAATGGGTATAAACTGGAGAG
>WAAB01016980.1:33875-46538 GCA_013389865.1 Piaya cayana | reverse complement strand
GGGCTACCCTGCTTCCTCTCCTATCCTTCCTATTCCATCTGAAGAGTGAAGTGTCAGTGTCACTTTAGCACAGAAATCTTTTCACTAAATAAATAGAACCTGTGGAAATACAACAAAATATTTACTTGTAAATTTTCTACAGTCATATTTAGCCAGATATGTAACTTATTCTCTCTATTTACTATTAGTCAAACCTCTCCTAAACCTCATTATTTACATTTCTCTGTAGTCAATAAACAACTGCTTAATTGCTTCCTTAGAAGTGTTAGTCTTCCTAAAGAAACAATAGGTAACATAGTAATTCATGGTAAAGTGAATTATTTAGAACTGACATTATCCTACTCACAACTGAGGAGGGTTATGCAGACTTCACAGATTGAAGACAGAAAAATAAAATGTCTTCAGGAATGTAAAAATGATAGATTATATTGAATAATAATCTGAACAGGCTGGATCACTGGGCAGAATCCAATGGCATGAGGTTTAACAGGGCCAAATGCCGGGTCCTGCACTTGGGGCACAACAACCCTATGAAGTGCTACAGACTGGGAGAAGTCTGTCTAGAAAGCTGCCAGGAGGAGAATGACCTGGGGGTGTTGGTCGACAGCTGAATGAACATGAGCCAGCAGTGTGCCCAGGTGGCCAAGAAGGCCAAAGGCATCTTGGCCTGTATCAGAAACAGTGTGACCAGCAGGTCCAGGGAGGTTATTCTCCCTCTGTACTCAGCACTGGTGAGACCACTCCTTGAATCCTGTGTTCAGTTCTGGGCCCCTCACCACAAGAAGGATGTNNNGAGGTGCTGAGGGACATGGTTTAGTGTTTGATAGGAATGGTTGGACTTGATGGTCTGGTGGGTCTCTTCCAACATGGTTATTCCTTGATAATCTGGAGACCTCTTCCAAAGCTTGTAGTCATTGAATGAAAGTTATAGGATACATTAGCATGGGGGAGTATTTTGTCTTAAAATAGCTCAAATGAAACCAGTGGAAGATTTTGAGTAATACTCAGAATACATACATTCTTGAGGAAATTATTACTATCAGGTTTTTAAAATCTTTTCATCAGAATGTCTCTCATGCTAGAAATGGGTGTATGTTTTTGGTTCTTGCTCACCAAATGTCTGAGGATCTTGGTGTTTCTTAGACAAAAGTATGAGTCGACTGCAGTGCTGTCACTAAGCTCTTGTCAAATATTCTGACTGTGGTCTAGCAAGTTGTTCCCAGGACACAGAGCATCTGTTAAATTTATTTTGTTAACTGAAGAGTCCAGTTTCTTCGAATACACAGTGAATCAAACATCTTCTCAGTTCCCAAGACTTTCTTTTGCACTAGCTTCTGTGGCTTCTGATCTCAGCAATTCATATTTGATTCTTGGGTTTGCTACTGTTTTCAGCGTCCACTCAGCTCTAAACTCCATTCCTTAAAATTATCTTGAAAATGTATCTTATTTTATCCCAATTAAATCTGATAAAACAAGGTTTCTCAAGGTAATAATTGTGAGAAACCCTTGTGAAATATTTCAAAGGGTTCATAGGAGACAGAATGACTTGGCAATAAAATGGCATATGGTATTTAGTGTAAATAGATGTAAAGCTAGATATTTGGGGAGAAATAGTCCTATTTTCTTATATAAAATAATGAACTCCATCCTGACAAACACATAGTGTGTGGTGTCATGACTAATGACTGCATAAAAATGGCTCAGTGCTTTCAAAAATTCAAATCAAATATTACAAATTCTTAGGAAAGGAACGGAACAAATCAGGAAAAGATTAGTATGTGTCTACATAAATTCATGATCAACTAAAATGATTAAAGATCCTTAGTGCCACCTACTTTATGATGACTAATTAAATAGTCTGGGACTTTCTGGTTTACTAAAAAGGTCACTAGCAATTCTACAGAAATCATCAGTGGCATGAAGGAGGAGGATAGGAAGTAGCTGCTTGTTGTCTTTTCCTCTAAAAAAGCAAGTGACCATCAAATTAAACTAGTGAAAGCCAAATCCAAAATCAAGAGATGGATTTCATGGATACAGGAAGAAATGTGAACTTGGAATACTGGGAAGATCTGTTATCTCCATATTACTAAACAGATGAACCATAACATACACAGGAAAGCCTCTAAATGGAAAATCATCAGAAGCTGGGTAGATATGTACTTGCTGTATTCTTATCCTTCTTTAGATGAACTGGACTACAAAGACTTGTAGCTTTTTCTGTAATACTTATTATCTAAGATAGCTACTTTTAGAGTAGTTTAAAAATTCCGTCTGATTTTCAGAAATGTCAGTGCTAGTAACTGGAATTTGTGACTTGAATTACCTTGAAAAGGCAGATATGACAGCGATATCCACCTTCAAAACAGGGGTTGGTATTCCCATGGAGGCCATGGCTCTGTCCTTTATGACATTTCCAGAGTTCTCATTTCTTTATCCTCTAGCTTTCTATTTCTCCCACTTACCTTTTTTTTATTTTTTCTTTAATGAAGGAATTTGATGCAAATCTTTGATTTTCCTGAATCCTTCTTTATCTTCCTATGAGTTTTCCCTAGGGGAGTCAAGCACATAGCCTTTACCTTATTATTTCATTTGAAATGACCTGAACTGGATTTATGTACACCTTGAAATGTACTCTACTTGTTCCCTCAACACTGCTGGGTACACATAATATAGCAGTGTGCTGCAGGGAGGCAAATTACTTAGGCTGTGAATAAAACAAATTATATTAACCCAGGGGCACAGCAAAGAGTGTTGTTTTAATTACTACAAAAAAAAAAAAGAGTGTATAGGAATGATTTACAGTAGGACAGCCTTACAAATGGTATGGCTGAGAACACAAGGAGGTGATATTTACGCTTAACATAATGGATGTACAGATCTTGATCTTGCCTTCTGGCATTCACCATTTCCCCCATCAGCTTTCTATGGGTCTGGGTCGTTCTAGGTGGGAAGTGTGACCGAGCTCCATCCACCTCTGAATGCACAGGTTTTAATGACAAGGAGACATTTCCTTGGCAACAGCCATGTGAGTTCAGCTTGATTGGAAGGGCATGTTAATTTGTCCTTGTCATCTCTTGAAGGCAGGACAGCAGCATTAGATGTTTTACTGCACCAAGTACCACAGGGAAATTGAGTGTTATGAGAAATGACACACTTGACTGTTTCTGGATAGGAGGAGGTTAGGAGCCAAAGGAGCAAACACTTATTCTCTACTATTCCCTAGATTAAAGAGCTGCCTTAGAAGGATTTAGGATAGCAGGTGGTGTGGTAGACAGCTGATACTTTGCTTTTTCACCAGCTTGCTCTGTGAAGTCAGGTTGTGCTTTCAATGGTAATTAAGCAAGGTCATTATCAAGCATAAAATAATAGCTTCTATGCAGCTAGGTGGATCACTTTGAATTTCTCCATGGATGGTAGGTCTCCCACTGAAATTGCTTTGTTGAAAAACTGAGGAAACAGTTATCCAAAGAAAAAATGGAAGATAATTGTGAGTGTTGCTTGGAGGACAATGGGATACTGGTAAATTTGATTACTGAAATTCAGTGCAGTCAAATCACATGCATTTGTTAACTGTTCATTCCTCTAGCCGCTATCAGAGTAAGCTTTTACTTTTATTACTGATTCACAAAATCATGAAAGACTATTTCATTCCTTCCAGAAAGAACTAAAGGGAAAAAAAGTTCAGTTAATGGAAAAGTATTCTAAATTTTTAAAAAATAAAAATCTAATTTTAATAGTCTGCCCTCCGTCAAAGAAAAGAAAGACAAACCAGAACAAGAACAAAATAGCAAGAAAATAGCAAGTACAAATGAGAGGGACATTTCTTTCTTATAGACAGCCTTCAATACTCAAATGTTTAATTTATTTTTGACCTTATTTGATATGCCAGATGACCAATGCAGTAATTTTGAGGCTCTAAACTCCAAAAGATTTCATAATGTTATAAATTACAGATCTTTTCTATTTGTTCACAATTGGTATAAATAAATTAATAATTGATTAAGCAAAAAGATTTACAGAAATATGTTTAGCTTTCCAAACGGAAACATAAGATTTTAATTGTGTTTCTTGTATTTTCTGGCAAGCTTCACTCAATTGCATTTTCTTCTTTAAATGCACATCCACATTTTCATATGAATTTTCATATGTGTGCTTTCGTGTATAAGTTAAAGAGAGATACCTGAACTTCTAGTGTGTATATTAAAAACCAAACCAAACCAAAAATGCAGTTGCAAAAGTAAGAAATGAGCAGAAAATAAAAGCAAGTCTGGAATTTTTTCAGGAAATAACAATAACCATTTTGGTTATGCTTGAAGGAAAATTCAGGTGAGATTTGTATCCTATTACTTTCCTCATGTAAATGTTTTCGGTTTTGTATGTTCATTATAAGTAGAGGAAAGAAAACAGTGTGTAATTGTCTCTTTTCCAATGGTATTTTAACAAGGTAGTCAGCTCTATCTGAGAAGCAACAGTATTTCTGAAGAAAAAGAAAAGTATGGATGATAAATTAGTTGGAACTTGGGAGCAGATAGAAAGACCAACTAATAAGCTTTCAGACTCCTTCCAGCTTTTGATAGTTTCTTTCAAATGTCTTCTAACTGTCGTTCACAGCTAAATCCTTAAATTTAGCAGCAGTCTCTGGTTTTTACTTCTCTTCATCAGCCTCAATATATGCAGTCAGCTTTTCATCTACTGTTTTGCTGAAATAGTTGTTTTTCTAAATAGCTTTGTAAACCACTCCTTATGTGCTCAGCTGCTTGTTTCTAGACCTTTGCTTTACAAGACAATACTGTTACAGCTACCAATTTTCTTTCTTCCCCACTCTGCATTTCTCTTCCTTCTTTTAAAAGAGTAACAAACTAATATTTTTATTCTAAAAAGAAAAGTGATTGGAGTTTAGGATTTCCTTTCAGAATTGTTTGGTTAATTTGAATAATTTCCCGGAAGATTACTTCAAGATTTTTGATCTCTGACAGCTCTAGGAATCTGAAATAATTTCAGGAAAATCCAACAAATAGAACATCCCATTTAGTTTAGCATACGTGTAGAAAATTAAACTAACTGATTATGGGAACCATAGTCTACTTGTGTGCAGTTCTGCTTGATGGTGTTAAACAAACCATGTGAATTCAGACTTTTAATTAAACTCAGAAAAATTAATATATGTGAAGTACAAAGGAATAATCAACATCCAAACTTTTTTCAAGAATAATAAGTTTGTACTTATTGTAATTTTTTGTCTCATTTGAATAGCCTGTTATTTTAATTAATCATCTGTTTCTAAGCAATTTAATTTTTTATGTGAGAAAGTCATACAGTTAAGGACTGGTTTAGGTATCTTTAGCACTTCTCAAGTGGCAATTCAAGAACAATCTACATCTTTAATCAAGGTTCTTGTCTCTTCAAGTGTGTGATTATGTTGGTTTGCAAAGGCTAACTACTGACAAAATATGTTGAAGGAACTTGATTATATTTAAATAACTTGTTTCCAGCATTCAAATATTATGAAATGAAGGGGGAATAATCATTAATCTGAATGGAGATATAACAAAAACTGGTAGAGGGTTAAGGCAATGCCTATCAAATCACCACAGGAACAATATAATTTAATCCTAAACTATTCAGAATATTTGGTATTTTGCGTTGAAAGATACATGACTTCATTGCATTCATAAAAATGTTTACTTTTTTTTTCTTTGTTCATTTGCTTCAGGTGAAGGTAACTTAAGAGAGAAATGCCCTTGGTACATTGTACCTGAAGATCCTAATGCCAACGATGCTGCAATAACTCTTGATTAACAAATTTATTCCACCTACTGTGCATATTTGGAAACCAATGCACCAAGAAATAAATAAAAAGATTTCTTTCCCTTACAGGATATTTGTATCAACTATGACAAAACAATTCATAAATAGAATGAAATTATTGTATAACACATTTTGGATGTTATATATATCTTACGTAACAGGAATGCTCATATCCGAATGATGAAGTACAGTGTCCTCTGTAGTGTGGCTGAGCAATTATTTCTGTAACTTTCCTATGTATAAGTAGCATGGTTTGGCAATTACTGAAAGTTTAGCTATTTGAGGAGAAACCTCCTGAAAGGTGAAATTATATTTCTAATTTGCATAGTGGTACTTGTGGAATTTGTGTTACTTGGTGCCATATGTGACTAAGGCTGCTGTGTAAACTATGAATTATTTCCAACTTACTTTCTTTTTGCTTATGTAACTCCTGTCCTGCTGCAAACCAAACCCTGCTGTTGCCAGATGAATTTAAGTTAGTGTTTTCTTCATTCTAGAAAATGTAAGGAAAATATTTAGATGATTTCTCAAATGTCAAAGAACAATGCAAACTACAATCCAGTGAGCAAGATCTAATTCTTGTTTGAACTCTCCTCTTCAGCACCTTAAGACTATTCTTCCCTAAGGACTACATGTTCTGATTTATCTCCCTGACTTCACTGAGATGCAAGAGATCCTTACAGGGTGCAGGGAGAAAGTAAACATCATAGGAAGAGAACATCTGAATTGTAGCTGTGAGGCAGAAAATTCCAAGTGGTTTTGCTTTTCTGTAAGGTGGCCATCGGGCAAGCTACTCCAAGACACTTTATCCCATATAATTGCAAGAGTATCTGGTTTCTTACATGAGTTCAACCAATACAGTCCTGTAAATTAAAATACTTACACATTTTTACTTTCTTCAAGTTGCTCCACTCATATCAGATGTGCTGTGTGCACTGAAGGATTACAATGCATAAGATAAAATTAAGTTTTTTTTCCAGAAAAGGAAAGATAGTAGGGAAAATGATGGAAAGTCTACTTCTTCATAATTACAAGATGTGTGAGACTGTTATCTATCTGTACTTTACTTAAGGCATTAGTGAGGGGAGAGATCATCTCTACTTCCCATCTTGTGTGGTTCTAAATACTTGAACAATCATCCAGAGGTTTGTCATTTATTTTAACTGTTCTTGGACAGTCTTTAAACTCTTTTTATAAAAATTAGAAAAAATATATAGTTTTTTTCTACTTTCAATACAACACTTTATTTATCCAGTATTAAATAACTGATTTTAAACACTGCAACTGTCATTGTTATGCTGAAGCAAGAGGTTACATATAGATGGAGGGGAAAAAAAAACCAACCCTGACCAAAATTATAATATTTAGTCAGTTTCTAGAAGAAGACAAAACATCTCATAAATCATCCAACCACGCTATCTTGCCATTGGGAAACAGTGGGAAAGGTTGCCCTTGATCTGGAGCCGAAGCCATACCACATTGTAGAGATTATGGGTTTGCTAAGATTTGGGATACATTATTCCTTCCTAAGAAAAAGACTCTTTATGATAACTTATCAATCAAAGCAAGGAATGCCTTTGGAGAAACAAATAGTCTTGTAAGGAGCTAAATCAATAGCATATCTTTCACTCACAGCACACAGACCTTTCTTTGATTCTATGATGAAGTGGAACATATTCCAAACATCACTTCCAGGCCTGTAACCACCATCACAACCACCATAACCACTAAGCAGGGATTCGGGCAGTAAAAGAAAATTATGGTCTAAGTCACATATTTCCCTCAAAAGCACACAGCTGAGAATATTTAAAACTGGATCAGAGAGTGAGAGGTATTATATCTATTCATATCTGCTGTTTCTTCTGTTACTGTTACTTGACAATCCTCTTTTCTGATGGTGACTGGCAGGCATCAAATATGCGTGCTACATTAACATATAGTTTGGTTAAAATGAAACATGAATAATCAAATATGCACAGAACCAAGAACAGCAGAAAACCTTTGTAACATAGGAAACAATGCTCACTGAAATACACCATCTTAGAAAAGAGATGGAAGATTTTCCAGCAAATCATCAAATTAGAGGGCATGTGTCATTTTATTGGGAAGTAATTGTCTTTTCTAGATCCCTTATAGGATAAATTGTCTCACCACTTTCATATGTTGTTAAATTGAATCAGTGTTTCAGTATGTTGCCTGGTCTGGTGCCTCACAATTTAAAATACCCATTTAACCAATTTATAGTGTTTTTAAGAAAAAAAAAGAAAACATGTTCCAAACATCAAAGAAACCACAGTACTGAACATGAAAAAGACTATGTTGAAATTACGTCTCTACCTAGCATTTAAAGAGGCTATACAATTCACTTTACCAATAATATCTGAAAATCAATTTCCATATAAAAAAGAAAACAATATAATACTGTTTCTCAAAATCTGTTTGTAATCAAAGGGACTAGGAAATTTACCTAAATTTCTGTTTGATTTGCAATAATCATTCTTATTCTGTGATAAGCTCATAGTTTCCGGAATTTCTTAATTTCCTTTGAAACCAGTTGATATTAGTTTCCTAATGTTATTTCCTTCCCTAATTTATCCTCAAATTTTAGGAAAGAAAAATATTCCTTCCAGTTTAAAATTGTCCTGGATTATGCAGCCTAACCTGGTAGAGTGTTCAGTCAGCGGAGGAAGATGAATACTTCCAGTGAGTTATTAATCCCAACTATTTCAGATGTCTAACGGGGGAAAATTGTTCCCAACATTTTTGGCTTTCTTCATTAAATACTAGTTAATTCAGACAACATACCCCTATTACACAAGCATCTTTTTTAAAAGTAGATAAATCAAATTCCACCCTAAATGTCTTTGTATAATCCCGGGCTTTATAGGCAGTTGTGGACTTTTTTTCTGTTTTTTTCTGGAATACCTAAGGTTTTGATTGTAAACATGGGCAAACTTTGAGCTTCCAAAAAAAGCCTTAAATATCAATATTAACACTTCCTGATCATTTAGGTTAAGATGTGTTACGTGATACATGAGCTATTACTATAATTAGCTTAACTTGCTGTGGTTTTCTCAGACTGCTCTTTGAGGAAGAACATAGTCCTGTAAGACACATATGACTCTCATGCAAATAGAACTCCCTGCTGTAAGTGAGGAGCTTGTAATTGCATTTGTAACACTCCTGCTTTATTGGGAACTACTGCTTTTGGAGTGCAGAACTTTCTACATCAGTGTAGATTTTAAGGCTTATCTATGTAAACAAGCTCTCTGACAGTTGTGTACGTAGTATTTTTAAACACTAGATGGTTCTTGATGTACATGCAGTACTATAAATACCTAATTACTTTAAAAGCAAACAAGTACATTTTATTAAACCTGGTTAATACTCTACTTCTGACACATTTCCAGAAAGACAGTTCTGACTCAGAAATCATGACCTGAATTGCCAAGTTCTGCTTTTTAAGAAAGTACCTTAAAGATGTTTTCAAAGATACTTTGAAACTGTGATATGAAGACACTGGAGTACAGAAGTTGAACAGTAGGAAATGTGTTAATCTTGATGAAGCTGAGGAAAGAGTTAACTCAGTTTGCCTTCAAATTTCAAGATGAATTAAATAATTTAATTTAGGGAAAGAATATTAAATATATTCCTACTTGTGAGGTCAGCATATCCAGGCAGGCTCTGGGACACAAAGATGAAGCCACTTACTGTCATTTTTCCAGGAATGCTTAATGGGAGGACTAACTGCAAGTTAGTAGCTGGTAAATACATTAAAACTGTCAAATGATTGTAACAATAGTATAATTTTTTCTTAAACTATATATATTTAAACCATATCTGCTTGCTAGATCAGCAAAGATTTAATAAAGTTGACAAAGAAAGTTCATTAAATTTATAAATCACTCACTTATATAGATTCTGGACTGTGATCTACTTGTTCTCCTTCTTCATCTCCTCGAATGAGGCAATTGAATCGACAGGACAGCACTAGCAGTCTTCAAGCTAATCAGTATTTTCTGTTCAAGATATTATGATCATGACCACAATGCTGCTGTTCTCATGATTACACATTTAGGTTTAATGTGGTGCTTTGAGCATGGCTTGAAAATGTCTGGAAAAGGTACTAAGTTTATCTAACTGAATCCTAACAGGAAAACTCTCCCATACAGTTGATTTGAAATGCATGTTAGCAATTTTGATATCAGGTAGGCTAACTGGCCAGTGATAGACTTAGGTAAAAGCTGAACTTCACTACCTTAGACTCTAGCAAACTATTAAGCCAGAATGTTATGCTGTCTTCCTGCTTTAAGAAGTGAGACTAACTTGCTGAAAGACACCAGGACAGGCTATAAAAAGGAGAAGCTGCATTGGGGCAGCCCAGGGATAATCTGAGTCAGAGGCTTCTCTACTAGCTGGGCTTTGATGGTGTCCTAGCTGTAAAAGAAAGTTAGGCTCAATTTATCCTGCAGAAATGTCTATAAAGAAGATGACAATGCAGCTATTGTCTTGTGTTGGAGTGTATTACATACAAAAGAGGCTCTCCCACAACTGCAGATGGAAAAGTCTGACCCTGTCTGTAAAAAAATAAACAAACCAGGCAGACAGAACCACGAGGTCTGATGTTATGTTGACAAAAACTAAATAACAAATTAAAAAGGGCTTAAATCGCTATGTATGGATTCTGTCAAAGTGAGGAGGAAACTAAATAGCAAATTCTTATTATATTCCATTTGTTTTACTTAACATGAAAAGAAAACCCCAGTAAAGAACAATTTTTTTTTATTTAGGTCACATTTTCTTGTAAGGTTATGACAGACAAGTTTTTGCAAGTTAGAGCTATTAAGCATGATTTTCTATTCTTTACATTTAACAAAACCCTAGTATGGGTATTTCATACTGTGTCAGTAGTCTCAGCAAAACGTTTAATTGTTATGCTTGTGTATTTTCAGGCACTTACGTACATCAATATATGTGTACAGAAATGCTTGTGTATTTCTAAAGACTTGCTCTGTTCACATGAATGTGTATCTGTCTTTCAGTGGGCTATATGACATATTTGAGGTTTTCCAGCCAAAGGCCAAAAACTTTGCTCATGGGTTTTAGACAGATGTACAGCCTGACTACTGAAGGACTTCAGAGGACAATTGTAAGAGAAAAGTAGGTCAGATAAAAAGGGGGAAAAAAAAAAGATAAGGAGTTAGAGGGATATATTCTAAAGATTTTTTTTCTTTTTTTTCCTAAGAGGTTGTTCTAATATGAATCTTGTCTGGTGCTTCGAATTTGAAATTTGCTTTATCAGTCTTTAGGAGCTTATTTAAAGTCTGAATACAATAAGAAACTTGACAGCAGTGATCGAAGTACAAAATATTTCTCCAATATTAATGACTAGCCTAAGTCTTTATACCTGTGGCAATGAATATCTTCTAGATCATTAATCCCCTTAAAACACCCTGTCCCAAAGTCATTAAGAACTGAAAACTGGAAAAATAAAATAAAATATGTATATGGATTTTTCTTTTTGAACTATAGAATTTAATCAGTATGTACAGAACAAGTCTGAAAAATTATTGCCTTAGCATTAGACAATCAAATTGACAGGAATATCCCTTAAACTTCTATTTAACTTATAATAATTATTATATAATCATAAATATGACTTTAATAATAACAAAAATATCAAAGGTATGTTTCAACTGTAAAACATATTGAATCTAACTTGACTTGCAGGTTTAACATAAGAACTGAAAGTATATTGTGGGAGCATTATTTCAAGCCTTTCATAAGTCAAAAACATTGTTCATATTAAGCAGAAGGCAAAGAAAGAAAGGACATTTTATTAAAAATTATTTTTCACTCTAGTCTTGCGTATGCTCTAAATATTTATTTTATTAGACTTACAATGCAAGTGGTTGGGTTTTGAAGCTTCTAATTGCCAGTCTTTAGAGGAGCTTCAGCTTATTTCTCATGCAGAAGTATGTTGAACCTGTTTACTTCTCTCCATCAGCTCTAAGGAGGACCTAGGATATATAAATCTATGCTGCAGCTCTTTTACTAGGTAAGGTGATACCCACTTCACATCTAGGCTTAAACAAACATTCTTGAAACAGTTTCTCTGAAGTAATAGGTGGTAAAATTATCATATTCAGGTGACACATTTCACTGACTATAAGGGAAGGCTAGAGTGAGTAGCTTCTAAAAAATATATATTGTTTCAAACAGATGTCATGAAAATAGAAGAAAGAGGACCTGAAAATTACTCCCCTTGTATGACCTTGGGATTTGAGTTTGGATTCTGGGTTTTGTAGTTTGCATATTGGACAAATTTGACGGAAATAATTTTCATTTAAAGCAGGAAACTGGAAATTGTGTTTATATTGATGGAATTCTTTGTTTCAGAGGAGAAAAAAGATAAACTTGTTAAAAGCAATACCTGTTTCCCCAGTTATAAATCATATATTTTCCCTTTGATTTAAAATTACTGTCTGTCTTTTAATGGTTACTACAATGCAACAGAAAATAAAATCACAAATCACAGGATAAAAAAGCTTTGGAAATATTTACTTATTTTTTAATTGATAAAGAAAATATGTGGTAGTTATACAAAGTTGTTTTAAAAAAACATTAACTGTAGTTAGCCATGCTGTCATGAGTTCATTATTTCGTGTGTGTCTGTATGGATGCACAAGACTTGGGCTACATCTTTCTGGGAATTTTAGAAATATGTTGTATTGTGTGACAAAATATCAAAAAATGTAAAAATATTTTCAATGCCAGATTTATTTCATATATTTTATATACATTTAACAAAAGTGTAGACCAGTTCTAAGTCAAATTTTAACTGACTTACTAAAC
>WAAB01016980.1:7166-33435 GCA_013389865.1 Piaya cayana | reverse complement strand
AAAGAAAATTAGGTATGATAAAAAGGGGGAAAAAAAAAAGATAAGGAGTTAGAGGGATATATTCTAAAGATTTTTTTTCTTTTTTTTCCTAAGAGGTTGTTCTAATATGAATCTTGTCTGGTGCTTCGAATTTGAAATTTGCTTTATCAGTCTTTAGGAGCTTATTTAAAGTCTGAATACAATAAGAAACTTGACAGCAGTGATCGAAGTACAAAATATTTCTCCAATATTAATGACTAGCCTAAGTCTTTATACCTGCGGCAATGAATATCTTCTAGATCATTAATCCCCTTAAAACACCCTGTCCCAAAGTCATTAAGAACTGAAAACTGGAAAAATAAAATAAAATATGTATATGGATTTTTCTTTTTGAACTATAGAATTTAATCAGTATGTACAGAACAAGTCTGAAAAATTATTGCCTTAGCATTAGACAATCAAATTGACAGGAATATCCCTTAAACTTCTATTTAAATTATAATAATTATTATATAATCATAAATATGACTTTAATAATAACAAAAATATCAAAGGTATGTTTCAACTGTCAAACATATTGAATCTAACTTGACTTGCAGGTTTAACATAAGAACTGAAAGTATATTGTGGGAGCATTATTTCAAGCCTTTCATAAGTCAAAAACATTGTTCATATTAAGCAGAAGGCAAAGAAAGAAAGGACATTTTATTAAAAATTATTTTTCACTCTAGTCTTGCGTATGCTCTAAATATTTATTTTATTAGACTTACAATGCAAGTGGTTGGGTTTTGAAGCTTCTAATTGCCAGTCTTTAGAGGAGCTTCAGCTTATTTCTCATGCAGAAGTATGTTGAACCTGTTTACTTCTCTCCATCAGCTCTAAGGAGGACCTAGGATATATAAATCTATGCTGCAGCTCTTTTACTAGGTAAGGTGATACCCACTTCACATCTAGGCTTAAACAAACATTCTTGAAACAGTTTCTCTGAAGTAATAGGTGGTAAAATTATCATATTCAGGTGACACATTTCACTGACTATAAGGGAAGGCTAGAGTGAGTAGCTTCTAAAAAAATATATTGTTTCAAACAGATGTCATGAAAATAGAAGAAAGAGGGCCTGAAAATTACTCCCCTTGTATGACCTTGGGATTTGAGTTTGGATTCTGGGTTTTGTAGTTTGCATATTGGACAAATTTGACGGAAATAATTTTCATTTAAAGCAGGAAACTGGAAATTGTGTTTATATTGATGGAATTCTTTGTTTCAGAGGAGAAAAAAGATAAACTTGTTAAAAGCAATACCTGTTTCCCCAGTTATAAATCATATATTTTCCCTTTGATTTAAAATTACTGTCTGTCTTTTAATGGTTACTACAATGCAACAGAAAATAAAATCACAAATCACAGGATAAAAAAGCTTTGGAAATATTTACTTATTTTTTAATTGATAAAGAAAATATGTGGTAGTTATATGATGTTGTTTTAAAAAAAACATTAACTGTAGTTAGCCATGCTGTCATGAGTTCATTATTTCGTGTGTGTCTGTATGGATGCACAAGACTTGGGCTACATCTTTCTGGGAATTTTAGAAATATGTTGTATTGTGTGACAAAATATCAAAAAATGTAAAAATATTTTCAATGCCAGATTTATTTCATATATTTTATATACATTTAACAAAAGTGTAGACCAGTTCTAAGTCAAATTTTAACTGACTTACTAAACACTTCACTTTATATATATTAAAATATATAATTTAATATATGTCTGTACAAATATGCCAATAATGGTTAATCCATTGTCAGAATTTTAATTTCTTCATTATCATTTAGCTGACATTTTTATATACTCTGTTGGATTACCCAAGCGAAAAACGTATGGTTCTGGTGTAATATACTATACGAGAGTTCCTATTACAAGGGTGGATTTCTTTACTGGGCAAAGCTACCAACACCCAAAGCATTGAATGAGGCTAAATATATAATGAGACCAAAGAAACTTAACAGATTATATGTATTAGGATGACAGGTAAGATCTATATACATCTCATTGCCTGAGCATTTTGTCAACAGTAGGACTTGTCTCCAGAATAATTTCTTGCAGGATATTTCTTTTCCTCATAGTCTCCTCTTATTATCTTGTTGCTATTTTTTCCTCTCGATTTTTTTTCATGTAGTAGCAAAATGCTATTTCAAATCTAATAGACTTGAAAAGATACATTGTACTTAAGATTGCAGGTCTTATTTTCTGAAAAGTGAATGAAAAATTGCAGGAGAACAAGTGTACAGGAAGACTAACTGCTAGGGCTTCTTATTAATGATTTATTTGACATTTGATCATTTACCTACTCCAAATCACCCTAGAAGGATGGTTATAGCAATAAAGCTCACTGCACGGCACCATGTGTTTCTCAAAGTCGTTACTGAAAATTTTTGTCTGTGACATTTTGCTGTGATGTCTGTGCTCTTTCACATAATACCAAGGAAACTTCTTTTACAAATTCTCCAACTTAATTTATTCTTTTTTGTTTTCTCTATCTCATGGATTCTTAAAATCATTCTCATAGTTTGTTTACTTTCTGTATTTGAAATATATCTTTAAAGGTTAATTAATATTACTTTAAATAACTATTGGTATTCAAATACTGTCTGTGATATATACAAAGAATTGTAGAAAATCTGACATGTCTTGTTGCAGGCAGAGTTATTAATTTACAACAAAGTTGACATATTTCTGGAATGGTCAATGTTGGGCCTTATGTTTATGAAGTAATAGCTAGCAAACCCTATACTGATGAATAGGCATAAAACCAGGAGTCTACTGAGATCCCAGTGCACAGTAAGATGCATCGGTCCAGTGTGATGATATCCAAACACAGCAGAGGGGTACAGATACCTAGAGAAGGTAACAAAACCTATAGCAGAGTTGTGAATAAAAATATTAAAAACTCCACTGTAAATCAACAGCCTGAACTGCGCAGGAAAGGTGAAATTATGAAGTTGTTGTTTGTTTTTTTTTTTTAAACCATCCATTGGTTCATCAGAATCATGCAACCACAGAATCATAGACTAGCTCAGGCTAAAAAAATCCTTCAGAAGTCACAGAATCCAACTCCTTGCTCAAATCAGGTCTAATCAGAGCAGGTTGCCAAACACCTCTGAAGACAGAGAGCTTCCCTGAGCAACATGCTACAGGGTTTCAACACTGCCATGGTAAAAAAAAAACCCCAAACCAAAAAAAAACAAACAACAAAAACCTTACTAAATTTCCCATGTCCCAAGGAATAATGGGGGTTTTTTTGTCACTTAGATTCTGTTGCTTTTATTCTACTCTATTTAATGGATTTTATTCTGGTGCAATGTTAGAAAATCATTCATTGTTGTGATATTTGTAGTTCCACTGAATTAGAATACAACCCTCTCATATCAACAGAGATGCAGAAATACAACATTGCAAATGCAAATACTTTGATCCTTTCATAGCTCAGACAATGAGACACTCAGTTAGCAACAGGTTTGTGACCTTGCAACAGCGTCTGTGTATTCGGTGAATGTCATCAAAGTGGCTTTCTCAAACTTAGAGGGCTTTCTCACCCATTTTCTAGCCAGCTTTTTAGATTATTTGCATTAGATAATGAGTTATAATTTAATTTTTAATTAAATATTTTTTTAACCAGTTAAATTATTCTGCTCCAAAGAAATACAATTATTCAATTAAACCTTCGGTAATGATGAAGCAAACTTACCAATGTGTACATTTATGTTACAGCAAGTTTTTCTTCCAGTTTGTGTATTTATTATTCTCTTTGGGAAAGAATTTTTGTTCAGTGAGTCACTCCAGTGCAGCCCTTGGAAGCCATTTGATCCATAGAAACACAGGATTCTATGTTGCATCCTTCCACCTCTGTGGGAAAAGTTATTTCTCAGCCTCTAATACTATATAGATCAACAGCAAAAATTTTGGATGTATTCCCTGCCTGCCTCTCATCTTTCCTTGCCTGTTCAAGGTGCAGTATAGCTCCATTAAAGTCAAGGCTAAAGTAGCCTGTACAAGAGAATAAAAGGAGGTTTTCATTTCCATTATTTCCCTGTATGTAAACATAAAAGAAACATGTTCAGAATCCCAGTTATTACTATTTCTAGGAAGGACATTAATCAAGGGAAAATTGTGAAAAGTCCCTAATGTTTTTGCTCTAGATAAAAGAAAATACTTAAAGTGTCTTAGAGAAAGGCTTTGGAACATAAAGGAATGTTAATATTTTGCTTAATGATACTATCATGAAGACCTTTTCCACCCCATTTGTTTCAGGTGTGAAACACAAACCAAAAATTAGATCCTTCTGTCCTCTCCCTTCCAAATTTAAGTAACTTAATGGATGAAGAAAAAGAAATAGAAATTTTACAGATATCTTTATACATTTAAATATCACATTAAGCATCTAAATATCACTACTTATATACTCATACTACTTATACATGCACAAATCTGTGCATGAGCACACCAGCCGTCATTAATTAAAGGACTTTTTAAACTTTATGCCTGTGTGTACATGTGTAAGTGCATATGTACAGAGCGTGAGACTATGAGACTGAGCATACACATTCCCTGACATTTCTATTCTGAATTATCTTTCAGTTTTCTGACTTCTGGCTTCTGAATTAAGGAAACTACACATGTTATAACTCCAACTGTGAGACACTGTAATGGGAATAAATGCTTAATGAAAAAACTCATAAAACAATTGCATTTAAAAGAGCGTATCTGAAAAAAAAAAAGAACAATGATCCCCCTATACATGACTGAATATTCATTTAAAAAAAAAATTCTTTGTAAACAGTAATCTAATAAAAGCCAGTCCTGAAGAAACAAGTTATCCTTTGTTGTGGCCTTGAACTTTGACTCAATCAACTGTGATCTGTAGTCATCTGGTGAACATCTGGGTAGAGTTCATCCTCTTGATAAATGTAGTCCATATCCACAGATACTTTCTTGTGATGTTTTAGAACTGCCAGACAGACAATATCATGACTTGATTACTCTCCCTGGACTTAGTCAGGTGGAAGGGGTTATATTAGTACTGAGATTGTCACTTGGATTTATGCAATGGATTTTTTTTTGTGTCTCAGAGCTAAGTATAGGAAAAAAAAGTGGACAGACAACAATACAGCGTGGAAGATTTTAACCTTAAGCCCTCAAGAGTTTCAGAAACATTTTTTTTTGTTGAGATGATCAGAAAAGTGCTGGTGCTGTTTCTTCTATGGATTAGATAAATCTTATCTAATTAGATAAAGGATTAGAAATCTGAAGCAGTGTGATCCACTAAAATAGCCAATATTTGGTGTATTACTAGGTCTTATTTTATATTTCTGATGGGACAAAATTATGCATGCCTGAAACTGTTTGTGTTGTTCATTACCTTCTATCCATTTTTTTTTAGTGTAGTAGATAAGTTCTTTATTTGTTACTCCACATAACCTTCTCTCAAATAATGGACACAAACAATCCTTTCCTGGCAAAGAAGTGGATGAAATAACCAAATGAATTTTCTTCAGTTCTCAAAGTAAGAATTCATACACCACAGAAACAGAAAAGGCATCATTTAAATCTGTTTCTCATCAGGCACAAACACAGAACTGTTATCAGCTACACACCAGTAATTCAGATGAAGTCTGAGTGCGAATGACAGACTAATGAGAAACAGAATGAAGTTGTAGCAGGAAAGGCAATAAGGAAAGGATGTATATGGTCATCCATGCTACAGCACTGTCCTTGCTCAGTATTGAAAACAATGGGGACTATCGCAAATATCCATTATTTTTGTCCACACAAAGCAGTGCTCCACTTTAGGACATATGGCATTTCAATAACTCCTCTGCTCTCTGTTCCTTCGAGACACCTTTCAGAGGCTTCTCAATGGAGCACATCGATTTCACAGGGAATGTGTGTGCTTGAGTCTGGACTTAGCAATCTAGTCCGGAAGCTAGGGGTTGAAGCACTCTTGTGCTAGCATGGATGTGATGAAATAACCTAGTAAATCTCCATCACACTTCTCTGAATAGCTCACATACTGCAGGCATGTTATGGTGGCCAAACAGTTAATGCTGAAACCCTTAGTGAACCTGCTCTATAACAAGCTTTTTAAGAGCAACAAGATATAACTTTCAATGATCGGTAGCCATTTCAACAATTCTGAAAAAATTTGTGTGGGTTTATCTGTTTGTTTTGTTACCAACATTTTACAATCTCCTTCTATGAGTCCTGTGTTAAGTAACATCAGAAAACAGGAATGAAGGACTTGGTTCCAAACTATGCTGAACATCAGAGTCCTGCCTTAATCACAGAGCTGATAAAGCTGCTAATACTACCATACAAAGCTGTAATCTAGTTAGGGCCCAGGAGTGTTGGCTGCTGTTTGTTGAATGAAGAACTATAAAATCTATCACAAATTTACTGGCTAAGTTTTTAAGAGAGCAGTGTACCTACCATTAGGCATGTCCATACATGGATACAAAAAAAAAAAAAAATATATAGAGTTGATCAGGCCCTTAATAGCGATTTCAGTTGCATCTGTCTTGCAAAATATTTTTTCCCATGTGTAAGAGTCGGTCAAAGGATTGATTTCTGCCTCAACATTTTCTCATTTTTAGCTTCAGAACTTGACTCTATAAATCACAAATGCAGGCCTCAGAAAATGGCCAGAGTTGGTACAGAACAAATGCTTTGTACCTAACTAACTACCTATACCTACCTCCTTATCTCAAAAATGTTTTGTACCTGTCTTCAAGCCTCCCTGCTCCCTACCATTGTGAAAGACCCATGAAGCAAGGAGGAAGATTAATGATGGGACTTACAACAGACCCATAGCCAACATAGCATGCACGCAAGGTGATGATGACTACTGGCCTTCATTGGGAGACCCTAGGTCGACCACCACACCACAACCATGAGCAAGAGGAGACCTGCAGACACTCCTCTCTCAGCATGTGTGGCCTGCTAGGTGGAGATTGGCACATCTCCACAGGCAAAGGTGGGTCACAGGTGTATTGACTAGCATAAAAGACAGCTCTAGAACAGCTGAATGAGGGAGAACAGAAGACCAAGACAGAAGAAGACACCTCTACTGTGGGATCACCTCCATCAAAGACTGAAACAATGAGACACCTTCTGGACTGGGACTCCCAGAGATGCTGGACATCTGTGGACCTATGGTAGTATCTATGAACCCCTTTTCCTTCCCTCTTCTCCCCATCTCTTTCCTTATTCTCTTTCTCTTTCTATCATAAGGCACTTTATGGGCATAATTAATAAAGTGCCAGTTTAGATTGAAATTTGACTCCCTTGACTCTTTGAATTATTTGCACTCTGAAATCATAAATGAAACAAACCATCACATGTCCACTTATGAGTGAACTGTGACACCATAATAGTATCTTTACCCATTTCTAGGGTAAACACTGAGCAGAAGAAAATCCAAATCATTTGGAGTCATGTAGAATGCCAGAGGTGTTTCTTCAGTTGTTAATTTGTGTAATACATGTTCCTTAGACCAGGCTTTATAAAAAAGCAAACAAACAAATGAAAAAATCTCCTCAGAAGAAACAGCCTGTCACTGCAAGCATTGTACAACATCTTATTGGTACTAAACCACTTTAAACACATGACTGTGAACAGCTGTACAGTGCCTTTTAATCCACTGGCTGAGATGGCTGTGGCCATATATTCATCAGCACTTTTCTACCTCTGAATTTTAATGAGATATTCCCTGAAATACTGGAGCTGATCTGTTCCTGTTTTAGACATCAGTGGAGAAAAATACTCTTGCCTTCAGTAAAACCTGTATGTTTAAAATATAAAGGAAGAAGTGGGGACTCTTCCATGTGGTAGCTTAAGTGCTCCTGAAATCATGCAAAGACTGAAGAATTAATTTTTGACACCAAATAAATGCATTCTAGAGTAACAATGCCCAGACTTGCAAGTTATTAGATTTATGCCCTAAATAAATTAGTTGACAGACAAAAAATGTTTTGGTAGGGGCTGTGAAAAGGCACATAGAGTCTCTTGTGTAGTTAGACTCAGTATAAGGGAAGGGGAAAAATAAAAAACTGTTTAGGCATCTTTAGGAAGAATGATGGACGATATGAAATCTAAACCATTTGAGAAACCAGCATACTTTAATCCCAAATAAGTATTCAATCTGAGCTTTGCATTGATTTCTACTTGTATGCCACCTTATTTGTAAAATTACCATTGTTTAGTGAGAAATATCATTTCATTGAGGCTTCTGATTGGATTGCCAATTACAGAGCTTATAAGAAGGATTTCAGTTGATGGACGTATTATAAACGAAGTCCTTGAATCTTCTCAAGCTTAGCCCTCACTAATCTTTTTCTTGCAATATCTCTAAAATATATTGAAAGCTGTATTTGTTGAAAAATGTGAGAGGATAAAAGACTGAATTAATTTTGAGTGGCTAGAGTCATTTGGAACTCAGGGCTTCTTTAGATCTGTCTAGGAAAAAGTAAAATCAATGAATTCTTGCATGTAAATTTAGAAAGACTGTTTTTATTCTGCATCAAGAGGAAACCAGGACCTTATCGTTCTCCACTAAGAGTCTAAAATTGTCTGTTATAAAACATATTGGAACAGAAAATTTGTCTGGGATGGAGTAAGATGGGACCAGAGGAGATGGAATGAAGAAAGGATACAGCTACTTACCTGCCTGCAGACCAAGTTCTGAATCTGTTTCCTCTATGTTAGGTGAAAGTCTGAAGTAATATTAATAGACTGTGCCATGTGTGTCATTTTAATTTTGAACGGAAATGTAAGCCTGCACCTAACACCTTACAATAAAGCAAATTCCTTTATTTGAAAAAAAAAAAAAGAAAACTGGGATTTTATAACAAAAAACTCCATTTTTTAAAATATTTTTCAACCAGTGCTAGTACTCACTACATCTTAGAAATAATCACCAAAATTAAAGAGTTAAAAATAATTGCTTATCTGAAACTCAAAGTTTCTGTTTTGTGATAAATCAAAACAACTCATTAAAAAAACTCCAGCCTACTCAGTACTTTTTTGTCTTCCAGAAATTAAGATAGTGTAAAGGATAAACTATTTAACGGAGTTTATGTGGAAATCAATTTTATGTGATTTAACTAAAAAGACCTCTCTCTCACATTTTGACATTTTCAGCATATTTTACTCTCCTTTTGACTCTTCTGATAACAAAGATATCCTCAGACCTTCTCCAAAGAAGGGAGGGAAAAAAGCATAAAATCAATGGAAAAGTGACAGAATGCAATGAAAGCAAATTTGCAGGATCAACATTCAAATGAGCAACAAGATTGTTGGATGCTTATCAAAACCAAGTCAACTAATATTTTAAAGTGCGACCATTATTCCTGCATGTACTAAAAATAACGGAGTGAGCCAAAGTCAGTAAAATCCTGTGTCATCACAGAAGAAAACTATGGTAGATTTTGCACCTATAAGAGTCTAGAAGTTGGTTTAGTTTAGTGGGGATTTGTGTAGTTTGGTTTTGTTTCTTAAGCTTAATAGTTTAAGAGTTCTATGGTTCAGTTTGGCTTCAGTAACATCATACTGCTCTATGGCAGCTTTTGCTTTATCCAGAAAAGCACTTTGCTTATTTATACACCTGACAATAACCACTTACAAGCACAATGACTCATTTTAGGGAGGAATCACTTAGTTCAATGGATATTTGCATGCATGGTTGCCATAACTGTACATAGTCACAGCTCACTACATATGTGCCATATGTACATTTTTGTGAGCCGCTTAAATGAAATCTGTCCCTAGTGTGGAACAATATGGTTCATTTATGCACTCTTTTGCAAATACAAGTAATTTCTGATGGTTGTAACTGTTTCTGAGACTGGCTACAGTCTCAATAAGCGATAAAAATTTCATAGTACTTAGTGCTGTACAGGTGGTACCACTGAATATCAAATGCAAGTATTCCTTGAAGTCATATTTTAGAAAAATATTTATTTTTCTGGGTTTTGGCAACTCAAATGAAAATTAAAAATTCAAAATATTTCAGGGTTTGCTGAACTTGAGAACTGGAGAGAAAAAAAATCTCATTTTCACATGAAGGTTCTTTTAATTCTAAACTTTACTTACATTACATCATGATCCTAACACCCTTTCATGTTTAGCTAGACACCATCTTGAAATAAAAATGACTTAGTCAAGGCTGATACAAACAAAGGTGTAGGTTTTAGGATTTTGCTGGAAGGTTTCTAACTAAACTTTGTCCTGTTATACATGCATCATAAGAGATGGTTAAGAAACAAATAACAGATAACACTGCTAACTTACATGACAAAAAAACTGAGATTAGAAGATGTGAGTTCTTTTGTGAGAGTCTGCTTTTTGGCAACCTTTTGTAAGTAACAGTTTCTTAGTTCAAGTAAGACTTAATTCTCATTTGCAGAATTATAGTGTGTATATTTATATAGGGAAACAATTTAGAATTACATTAAAACCCCATATTTAGAATAAAAATAAAGATTCACTCTCTTGAGATCAGGCTTAAAGGGTTATACAGCATGTACTAAATGGACTGCAGATATTGTCAATGGCATGTAATCTGTCATCTGTACTTTTGATCTACTGTTCTCTGGCTAACCAAAACCATCCGGAAATAAATAATATACTTAAGACTATAATTCAAGGATAAATCACTCCTCTCTAATGAAGAAAAAAAAAGATAAAAAACCTAAATTATCTTCCTCCAACCAACAGCAGTCTGCATGCATTATTTCTTTAGATTCAGCTTCATAACACTCACTTATTTCCCTTATAACCTTCCTCTGGAGGTGAATAATCAGCAAAACAGCATTTCATGAGAAAAAGAAAATCTAGTACTGATCACAGAACAGTGAAAATTTTAGGTGAAATGTTACAGAGATAATTTCCTTAGCCTCTGTCCTGATCAAAAAAAAAAAGGCTTAAATCACACAATGAAATTGTTAGTGTCTTTTCTACTTATTTGAGATGTTAGAGTTGCTTATATCTGGCATATGAACTGATACTTTTCCATCACATGATATGAGTAATACCCCATTCTATTGGATTCCATGGCTAAACAAGTATATTTGTGTATTTAGGGGGCGGTGGAATAATTCCTACCTAAAAAGATCAGAAAAAATAAACTCGGGGCAGTCAATGACTTAGCAGCAGCTGAACACTCCTCTAAAGAAAAGGAGATATGGGTTTGAAATCCAGTTCACAACATGACTGGGCAGATAGAGATTCTTGTATCCCAGCCTGCAGTCTTGGCCTTTGTTGCTGAAAACAGAAGTATTTTCATTTGAGTACTTTGCTGTTAAACCCAACAAGGTTAGCGTCTTGCATTTCATCCCAAAGTGAAGTGGGAGAAAATAGCTTTGCAAGACAGGAATGCCCCGTTCACTTTTAAGTCTGTTTGCAACCTTTGTGACATTGACTTGGTCAGTTCCCATCCCCTGCTCTATTGTACAAATTTCAGTGACTCCTTTCCTAAATAACTTGTTCATTTCAGTTCCTTTCAAACCAGAAATCAACATCCATGGCAACTACAACTACTGCTTTCTGCCAGGCACTCCTTGCACTATCTGAACTACCTGTTTCTGAGACTGGTCCCTGAGCTTCTGTGGTCATGCAGTGTCTTGGTCATCGGTCAGCTGTCTCACTGATTACTCTTGGAAAAAAGTGATGTTTGGTATTCAGGTCAAAATTATTAGACCGTCCTTTAATTGAAATTCTATTGGAATTTCATACCTGATTTCCCAAATGATTTGTAAATCTGACATTCAAATCTCAGATCATTGTGGGATTCGTATTCAAAGTTTCATATAGCTCCGTTCTGCACCCACTTCTTGTGCAATTTATTCAAATTGATCAGAGAATTGATACAAGCGTCTTTTGATGCTGCTGCACTTCTGACTCCAGAAACCCACTGAAAAACCTCAGGAATCATGTTGTCTTGAGTAGCTGACATTGGTATTAAGAAAAATAAAATCCATGACACATTTCTGTTTCTCAGGAATCCACCCTTGTATTCTCCAATATCTTTTGATCTGGGCTAGTTCTTGGATCTTGCTATAAATGTTGCCTAACAGGTGAAAAATGTAACTAACACCCAGAATGTGCTGGAAAACTGGAGCAGCTAATATTTTGTGTGTGGAATCCAACAGAAGAGGAAATAATGAAGACTATTGTCTGTTCATATCATTTTTGGTTGCAATTATGACCACAAGCTAAAAATAACTTAACAAGGGGACATAACTGTCTAACATAGATGTTAGATAGTTTCAGTCTTAAACCAAGCCTAATTGTACAGATACCTAAATGTCACCCTACTGGTTCAACTGCATTACTATAGAGACAAGAATATAGGATTCACTGACAAGAAGAGTCAAATGAAAGTAAGTATAAGAAAATATGAATAAATTCTGGACTCTAGCCTCTGTTTTCACAAATTATTTTTGTTTCATTTAATTTTAGCATGCGTTGGAAAGGAGCACGTCCAAACAGGAGCAAGTGTCAGGAAAAAAAAAGTGATCCCTGCTCTTCCTATGCCTGCTAAAGATACTCAGATAAAATATAATGCAGATCCAGAATTCTCTTTTTTTCTACTTTAGAGCATCCTTGACTTTTTCAGCTGATTTAACAATTTAAATACGTATATCACTAGTATTCATTATTTTGTGTATAAATGACTATAATATAATATAATGTTCATTTTACAAATTATTAATCACTTTTTTAAAAAAAAGAAAACTAATAATGGCCTGGATAGGTTTTTCACAAATATACTGCTGATAGTCTGCATTTTTTAGAATAAAAAATATTTTCAAAAAAGAAAAAGATGGAGTAGCATTACCAAAAAAATGAACATTGTTCACTTCTGCATTAAGATAGACCTTGCAAGAGTTCGCAGGAGACAGAAATTATTATATCCTTACTCCTGTGAAGGCTCATGAAGGCATAGTAACTTTTGAATATCACAGGTGACTCATGGTGAGTGAGGCAGCAGCTTCATCGCTAGTGATATTAGTTTCCTGAAATATCATGCAGATAATATTGTCCCTTATACTGCCATCCTTGATGAAGTATTTGAAAGAGTTATTTATTCTAAGTAGGCAACTTTGACAGCAACTGTTACTATTTAAGCATATATTAGTATGTTAAATTGAACTGAATGTAATACTGGGAAACTTTAATACAGGCTATTAGAAGATGTAAAGAAGTAAACTACACACAAGGAGGAAATGCTGTCTCTGGCCATCTGCTGGCCCTGGTAGCATACACAAAATTTGCAATATGTAACAATTCCCCCAGCTTGCTGAACAGCAGATGCCTATCTTTTCTTTCAGTTGTCCAAAAATTGTTCCTTTACAGCTCTACATCTTTCCCTGAAGAATTCTTTCATATTTTTTGTAATGCAAATTTAGAATAAAGAAGAACAGGTTCTGTTTGAACTAGAATTATCCCAGTTTACCTGGTAACCAATGGATCTAAAATCTCATTCTGTCCTGTGAGCATTCTACTTCAATGAACAATCACTTCTCCCCTCTCAAAGCATTTGACTCTGTCCTGAATGACATTCTTGTCTTTGAAATGAAAAGACGTGGATTTAATGGATGGACAACTTGGTCAATAAAGAATTGTCTGGATGGTCACACTCAAAGAGTTACAGTCACTGGCATGATGTCCAAGTGACAAGTGGCGTTCCTTAGGGGTCAGTATTAGGACGAGTGTTGTTTAATATCTTTGTCAGTGACATAGACAATGGAATTATGGGCACTTTCAGCAAGTTTGCCAACAACACCAAGCTGTGTAGTGAGGTTAACGTACTGGAGGGAAGGGATGCAATCTAGAGGGACCTTGACAGATCAGTCTGTAGTAAACTCATGAAGTTCAACAAGGCTAAGTGCATGATCTACACCCGGATCTGGGCAATCCCAAACACAGTTACAGTCTGGGTGGAGAATGGATTGAAAGCAGCCCTGAAGAGAAGGACTAATGGGTACTATTGGATGAGAAGCTCAACATGAGCTGGCAATGTGCACTTCAGGCCCAGAAAGTCAACCATATCCTGGGCTGCATCAAAAGAATGTGACCAGCAGGTTGAGGAAGGTGATTCACCCACTTTGCTCTCATGAGACACCACCTGGAACACTACCTTCAGCTCTGAGGCCCCCAGCATAAGAAGAGTATGGACCTCTTGGAGCAAGTCCATAAGAGAGCCACAAAGATAATCAGAGGGTTGGAACACACCTCCAATGAATACAAGCTCAGGCAACTGGTGTTGTTCAGCCTGGAGAAGAGAGATCTCTGAGGACAACTTATACCAGCCTTCCAGTACATAACGGGGAGTTTTCACAAGGGCATGCAGTGATAGGACAAGTGGGAATGGATTTAAACTGAAAGGTAATAGAGTTAGATTAGGTATAAGGAAGAAATTTTTTACTGTGAGAGTGGTGAGGCACTGAAACAGATTTCCCAGAGAAATTGTGGATGGCCCATCCTTGGAAGTGTTCAAGACCAAACTGGATGGGACAACCCAGTGTAGGTGAAGGTGTTCCTTCCCATGGCAGGTGGCTTGAAACCAGATAATCTTTAAGGTCCCTTCCAACCCAAAATATCCTGTGGTCTTATGATTCTATGATTTTGAACATCTATGTTTGCATTATGGAAGTCTTGTGTACAACAATTAAAATTTAATGCAGTAAAATAAATTCTTCCATGGTCTTTGAGACTGCTAAAATAAAGAAATAAAGCCACAAATCTACAACCCCATAAAAGAAAATTATAAATGTCATATGTAGAAGTTACAAACATAGCCCAAAAAGATGATTTCATCAGTCACCGATGTGACATCAGGTGCCTCCTCATTCATCATGGAGATTTCTGTACATTCTGCACCTCATTCCTACATATGACACTTAGCATTCAGAAACTAGATGAGGAATTTGATCAAATAAGTATGTTTTTGCTATGGATAAATGCCATCAAATCTTTCAAAAATTTCAATTGTGGCTGCACTGATTGTGGCTTTTCCAGAATACCCCTTTTGCAGTATGCTCTATGTTAGAGCAATCCCTAGAAAATGAAAGACTTGCATTTTATGCTCTCTTTCAATTGAATTTTATGTAAGTGGATTCGTTATTCAGCTCTCCAGGGGAAAGGCCAGTTTAGTCCTTCCATTAAAGTCACTGTGCAGAGAGAGGTAAGCTGATGAGGTCTATGAGTGAAGTATGGTCTTAGTGATGAGGGCATTTATCTGGAAAACAGGAAAATGTGTATTTGAATTCCAAGAGTCAGAGAAGAAAATGAATCCACTTCTACATGCTAGGAAAATGCTCCTACTAAACAAGAAAGGGGAACAGATGCCAGCATAGGGTGCCAACTCTCTCCTCTCATTTTTAAAGAAAGTATAGGCTTCCTTTACATTTCAATGATTTGAGAAAGCTCCTGACAGTTGCTGTTGGATAAAACATTACAACAGGCTAAGTTTAGGTTTTTGGTATCATAGCTGAACTCTCACAGAAGGTCTAAATTGAAACGCATCTGTACTTGAGTAGCTCAAATCTCTAAGTAACAACCAGCCTACAGGTGACAAATTAGAATATCTATGAAATTTAGGCACCTCCAAAGCTAAGCACCACACAGGACTGATTTAGTCACAGTTGTGGTTTTAAACACCCAAATTTCAGTAAAATGCTACTTCAGAAAACTAGATGTGATATTGGATCTCATCCCTATTTTTTTGACGTTTCAGTTTCCCCATCTATAACATAAATAATTTATTGCAGCAATATGCAGCTGCAATAAATATATGCAATATGTTTACCTGTGACATGGGCTATAATTTTAAAACCAGCATCTATTTTCAAGTTATCTGGCTTCTAAGCATCCAAAATTAGAGACTGCTTGTGGAATTAGGTTTTATGTCAGTGTAATATATGTTTACCTGTTCCATTTGCAATTCTTTTTTTCAGAATATTCTCCTTTTTAGGGATATATATGGACAGCGGAGAGAAAAGCTCTGCTCTGCATTGTTCAGACAGTTCAATCCTGAGTCAGGAGAAATCCTGTGGAAGAAAGGGAGATGCTGCTTTGCCTGACAGCAGTTGATCTTGCTTAGCTAGGAGAAGCTTCTGGACAGCAGGACCTGAGCAGCAGATTGTGAATGACACAGAGCAAGCAGAGTCCCCATCAGAAATAGAGGTTGGGAAGCCTCAGAGAGGATCAGCAACCAAGAATGCAGTCAGACTTCCCAGAGGACAGAAGACAAAAGAGATTTCTCTTAGGACAGGGAAGAGGCAGACACTGCTGGAAGCTAAGAAATGGCTAAAAGTTTCTCTACAAAGACCAGGCCTGGAAAAATTGTNGGACAGCAGGACCTGAGCAGCAGATTGTGAATGACACAGAGCAAGCAGAGTCCCCATCAGAAATAGAGGACAGTATACATGGGAGGGAGGAGGAGACTTTCACTTTTTTCTTTCCATAAGAGGAAGATTTAGAATCACAGCATAGAATGGTTTAAGTTAGAAAAGACCTTTAAGATCATCAAGTCCAACCATAAACCTAGAACTGCTGAGTTCACCACTAAACCATGGCCCTAAAGTGCCACATCTGTGCATCTTTTAAATGCCTACAGGCATGGTGATTCAACCACTTCCCTGGCAACCCATTCCAATGCTTGACAACTGTTTTCGTGAAGTAGCATNCATCAGTCACCGATGTGACATCAGGTGCCTCCTCATTCATCATGGAGATTTCTGTACATTCTGCACCTCATTCCTACATATGACACTTAGCATTCAGAAACTAGATGAGGAATTTGATCAAATAAGTATGTTTTTGCTATGGATAAATGCCATCAAATCTTTCAAAAATTTCAATTGTGACTGCACTGATTGTGGCTTTTCCAGAATACCCCTTTTGCAGTATGCTCTATGTTAGAGCAATCCCTAGAAAATGAAAGACTTGCATTTTATGCTCTCTTTCAATTGAATTTTATGTAAGTGGATTCGTTATTCAGCTCTCCAGGGGAAAGGCCAGTTTAGTCCTTCCATTAAAGTCACTGTGCAGAGAGAGGTAAGCTGATGAGGGCTATGAGTGAAGTATGGTCTTAGTGATGAGGGCATTTATCTGGAAAACAGGAAAATGTGTATTTGAATTCCAAGAGTCAGAGAAGAAAATGAATCCACTTCTACATGCTAGGAAAATGCTCCTACTAAACAAGAAAGGGGAACAGATGCCAGCATAGGGTGCCAACTCTCTCCTCTCATTTTTAAAGAAAGTATAGGCTTCCTTTGTATTTCAATGATTTGAGAAAGCTCCTGACAGTTGCTGTTGGATAAAACATTACAACAGGCTAAGTTTAGGTTTTTGGTATCATAGCTGAACTCTCACAGAAGGTCTAAATTGAAACGCATCTGTACTTGAGTAGCTCAAATCTCTAAGTAACAACCAGCCTACAGGTGACAAATTAGAATATCTATGAAATTTAGGCACCTCCAAAGCTAAGCACCACACAGGACTGATTTAGTCACAGTTGTGGTTTTAAACACCCAAATTTCAGTAAAATGCTACTTCAGAAAACTAGATGTGATATTGGATCTCATCCCTATTTTTTTGACGTTTCAGTTTCCCCATCTATAACATAAATAATTTATTGCAGCAATATGCAGCTGCAATAAATATATGCAATATGTTTACCTGTGACATGGGCTATAATTTTAAAACCAGCATCTATTTTCAAGTTATCTGGCTTCTAAGCATCCAAAATTAGAGACTGCTTGTGGAATTAGGTTTTATGTCAGTGTAATATATGTTTACCTGTTCCATTTGCAATTCTTTTTTTCAGAATATTCTCCTTTTTAGGGATATATATGGACAGCGGAGAGAAAAGCTCTGCTCTGCATTGTTCAGACAGTTCAATCCTGAGTCAGGAGAAATCCTGTGGAAGAAAGGGAGATGCTGCTTTGCCTGACAGCAGTTGATCTTGCTTAGCTAGGAGAAGCTTCTGGACAGCAGGACCTGAGCAGCAGATTGTGAATGACACAGAGCAAGCAGAGTCCCCATCAGAAATAGAGGACAGTATACATGGGAGGGAGGAGGAGACTTTCACTTTTTTCTTTCCGTAAGAGGAAGATTTAGAATCACAGCATAGAATGGTTTAAGTTAGAAAAGACCTTTAAGATCATCAAGTCCAACCATAAACCTAGAACTGCTGAGTTCACCACTAAACCATGGCCCTAAAGTGCCACATCTGTTTATCTTTTAAATGCCTACAGGCATGGTGATTCAACCACTTCCCTGGCAACCCATTCCAATGCTTGACAACTGTTTTCGTGAAGTAGCATTTCCTAATGTATTGTTTAAACATCCCGTGCTGCAAGTTGAGGCCATTTCCTCTCATCTTGTCACTTGGGAGAGGAGACGAAAGCCTGCCTCACTACAGTCTCCTCTGAGGTAGTTGTAGAGAGCAATAAGTTCTCCCCTCAGCCTCATTTTCTCCTGACTAAACAACTCCAGTTCCCTGAGACACTTCTTATAAGATTTATACTCTAGACCCTAAAGGTTTTCTTGTTTATCATAATGTTGAAACAAAACTTATTTTTCAGTCTAAAAGTCCAGATGATATCTTGGTATGCTCACTTTAAATAAAACGTTCATGCCATTTCATCATGAATGTTTGGTTTGCTGGCAGCCTTATCACAGTCAGATAAGTTTCTTATATAAATTCTTCATTTCTAAACAAGTATCACCTATTCAGTGTTTTGTTATTATTTCAAAATCTTTGTAGCTATTCATTTACAGAGGGGTTTTGACTTGCTGCATCTCGATGGTTCGGATAAGGCTAGATGAGAAAGTCTCATCAAACTTCATATGCAGTTAAATTACTTGAGTTTTCATTCTAGGGAGAACAGTGACACCACCCACCCCACTCCCTAAGAAAAATAAAACAAAATAAAACCAATGATGGAACTGTCTAATCCAGGCAATAATGATCAGTGAAGCCACCAATGTTATTTGGCATAGAAGATTAGCTGTGTAAGGTAAAACAGAAAGAAAATACATTCCCACCAGAAATGTGATTAAGATTTTGTCCTGTTTCTAGAGCAGAAGGCAGACTGAAAGACAATATCCTCTGGAAAGCTGTGACAAGAAACCAGCTAACAGGAGAGAAAAGACTGATTAAGTAATGGTCACTTCAGTGCCTCAAAACTTTAACAACTTTATGACTAAATTCCCTTTGACCATGCTAAGAAGGAAGCCTGGACCCAGCTGCTACTAAATGACAGGACAATGATGAAAGGGCAACTACAAGGGCAAGCACTGCAGCCTCATTTTTACCATAGCCAAATGTCAAAGGACACGCTTTCTGGCAAAGAGATTATGATAATATTTCACCAGAGGAAGAAATAACAATCTGAGTCTAGAGGGCAGGTGTCTGTAAAGAGTCTTCTCCTTACATGTACGCAAAGGAAAAAGAAAATCTGACAGGAGGTCTGACCCATTTTGCGGGCAGATGAAACAAATCCATGAACATGGACCAAAAATGAACTCTGTTTTTATTCTTCCTCATTTTGCTCTGCCAGTAAAGTTTATTTCTTTTATAGAAAAAAAAAACTTTCACAGCCTTCTCATGCTATTGCTAAATAAATAAGCACTCACTGTCTCTCTTTTATTTAGTGAGTTTGGGAAGATGTTAAAACAAAATATCATACCAGCACCATATTTTTTAAAGTACCATTACCAACACAAGATTCTTTTTCCAGCAGAAAGCTTAATAACATCAAAAGAATGCAGGAGGCCCCATAAGCAGAAAGTAATGGCAGTTCCATGCAACACATGAAATTACAATACATCTTATGAGTAAATCAAATCACTTTTTTTAATAATTTTTGTATTCCATGGGGGCCATGAAACACATATTTAAAAGGTGTGCAGAAGGACCTCATTCATTAAACAGCAGAGAAAAGTAGTTGAAGCTTTATTAAAAGTTGACTAATAGGCATTCCAAATAATTGAACTGACAGACTGTTTTGACAGCTGCAAGCAAAAATATGCTTGCTCTAAATAGTTGCTGTAAATCTTTCAGATTTCTAGAAAGAGAAATTATGTACTGGTTTAAGCTTATCAGTTTATAGTTAAAAAAAATCATCTAAGTTTTCACCTGACTAGTTGAAGTTATGCTAGTTGGAGATGTTGAAAATCATTTCAATGGTATGGTTCAAACTGATAGAATTGTCAAGTTCTCATGCAATGAGAAAGGTGGAACATGAGTACTCAAAAAGGGTTTGGTTAGCAGCAAATATAAATTAAGATGAAAACATAATTTTGAACTTGATTTCTGGAAAGACATTGAAATATTCAATCTGACTAAAGTTAGGGGATTTTGCAAGTGTCTATCAGCTTTGAAAACCAGGCTGCAATTAACTAACATGACAATCTGCACCTTGAGTCGGCTAACATAAAATAATAGACAATTATACTGTTGAAATGAAAAGAAGAAGGGGGAAAAAAAGAGGGAAAAATCAGAGAAAGACTATGTAGGAGCATACAAATTAATGTGAAGAAAGAAATAAAAAAAATGTAGGAGTTAGGCAGGAAAAACAAGGTAGAATTGAAGTTGGATTTTGTAAAATAGAGTTCATTAAGAAAGAAAAATTGAGCAGGCATTCAAGTGTCAGAAAGGAGAAAGAAAATTTTAAAAACAACAAGCAAAATATTAAGCAAGTCAAATGAAGACTTACAAAATAGTTGAGGCTTAATGGAAGGTTAAATATTTTAAGAGCATGATGCAAGTATTGACTTACTACATAACTTGAATTGACATTCATACAGGTCTTGTCAATACAGCACTGAGAACAGAATCACATTACTCTGTATTCAAATGTTATGTGTTTTAATCTGTGTATACAAGTATATTTATTTTATATCTTGAGTTAGAGCAGATCCATCCTCCATAAAACTCTATAAAAAGTATGAGGATGAATGGAATGAACTCACTACAGTTATGCCATTTCAGCTAAAGAATATGCACAGTACAGCCAGCTAAGAGAAGACCAAAAATATTAGAAAAATGAACAGGCAACACAGTGAGAATAGCCTATCTGGTAATTAATTTTAACACCTCTAAAGCAGAAGGACACAACAATTAAATTTCTGTCGTTTTCTTGTTTGTTTTTTTAAAGCAAAAAAGTAAACAAATTATAAGTCAGTATTGAAGAATACGGTCATGCTGAACTTATCTGACATTTGGTTAATGTACTGGACTTATGTATAATAACTGAATAAGAAATCTACATTCTGTTTTGAAGGGTTTATTTCATTTGATTGTAGAAACCTTTTAGTCATCCATATGAGGAGTGTTGTTGAAAGTGTGTATTTCACTGTTACTAATTTTAAACTACCCTTTATTCCAAGAGGGAAGAACAAATGAACCGCTGACTATTAGTAAAACTGGTTTGTAAATGAAATTTGATTGATATTTTTAGATTTCTTGGGACTCGATGTGTCACATCTTTGTATAAAATACATATATTTAAAATGCAGCAGAGCTCAGGATTGCCAGGAGCAATTTAAACCCCGTGAATGTTTCCTCTAAATTGAATAAAAGAAGGCTGAGAAGCCTCTAAACACTGTACAGGAATTCAATATTTGTATTTTAAATGTAACAATTTTAAAAATTGGAGCCTTGCCATAATACATAACACCACCAAAGTCAGCGCTGTGCTATAATAGGTTGATTCTCTTCTCGGTTCTTAGCTCATCTTTATTTGAGGTTTTCACTGTTAAACATAGTAAATGAGGAAGCTGGGAGGAGCAGGAAGAATAAAAAGCTAAATGAAACCTTATTATAGAAAACTGTTTTCAGAAATTGCATTTTATATTTAACAGGGATATTTTTGCATATATCCAAACCTAAAGACTATTTTTATGAAACTCAAGAAAATATATCATATATTTTCTTGTTTCATTATATCCAAATACATTAATTTCTTGGTTTCAGTGAAGATTTATGCTACCTATATTGCACAAAGTAAGTGTAAGTAAGAGCAATAAATCGCTAAGCAATTAATGTTGCTTGTGAAAGAACTTATTGTTCTTTAAACAGCGTGATTTTTAGAGAATTCAGCTAACTTAACACCTATGAGGTGCCATACAGGAAAAATGCTATAAAAATCAAATAAGGATAAATACGCATTGGTATTAAGTTATATTAGTTTGCGTGAAAGTGCATACATTTAAAACTTATTAATATATATATAGTTAAAAGGGGTTTAAATTAAAAAAGGTGTGGGTGTATGTGTGTCCAGCTCACCACATAGGTACGTAACTCCTCATTTGATTTGATGCTTAGTTGTTAGTTCTTAGAAAAAAAAGAATATCTAGAAGAGTCTGAAATGCAAAGAGTGAGAATATTGCAAGCTTCCAGTGCAGTCTGCTATGAAATTTTCTTAAGTGGAGGATGCTAACTCTCAGCTTTCTCTCAGACTTTCAGAAAGTGGATGTTCTAGGGCAGGGCCTAGAACTACCTCAACACAAAGCACTGAGNTGGTCCTTGTTCACATATGATAAGGAGATATCTTCATCTATTTTAACAAAAAAGTGTTAATATGAAAACAAGCTTGTTAGTGTCCTGAAAGACTCTCTTGTTGAGGTGCAAGGTTCAGAGTAGTCCCGCTTGCTTTTTATACCACATCTTGGAGAGGTAGTCTAGATGTGGCTGGATCCAGACTTGGACCCCAAATGAGGGACTTAGACACTAGGTTCTGTCACAGAATGGGTTTATTTTCAGCTGAGTTTGATGCCTCCAGAAAAGCACACTCTACATGACAGAATCCCTGGGAAATTATGCCCTTATAATTGGAGATGCAGCACCACAATGTGTTCTTCACGTGCTGTTCACATGGCAGTTGATCCAATAGTACTTCAGGGGCTAAGGTCCCCTCACTGCCTATTTGGGTTTCCATTTTATTTCCAAGAAAGCCATCACATTTCTTAGTTTAAAGAGTTGCAGTTGGCATAGCTTTGTTATCTTTTTGGCTTAAATTGGATCCTGGCACTCTTTCTTGTGTCATTCTGTGGATGTTCATCCTCCTGTCTTATATGTACCAAGGTTCTCTGGTCATCCAGTGCTCATTTTGGAAGTCCTTCCCCTAAACTAATAGGTTTTGTTCCTTGTTAACTTCACCAGGTGAAGTTAACACTAGTCATTCTTGCTAACAGGCTCACTTATGCTGAACCAAAGTTTATTTATGTCAAGCCATCTGCTCATGGTCAGGTATAAGTAAATTCCATTTAAATGTAATTTTAAGCCATTAATTTTAACATTATGAAAGTAAACTTTTTTAATACCCAACCTTTTATTTTAACCTTGATGCTACTATAAATTTTCTTCTAAGGCTAAATAAATGTGGTGTAAAACCATGCCTAAAATTAAACCCATGACTATACTCTGACAGTATATTCTTGTTTCTTTTTTTTTATAATATCATGGAATAGTTTACATTGGAAGGGACCTTAAAGATCACCTAGTTACCTCCTCACTACCAGGGGAAGGGATGCCTCCCACCAGACCAGGCAGGTCAAGGCCCCATCCAACCTGGCCTTGAACGCTTCTAGGTAAGGGGTATCACCACCCTCAACATGAAGAATTTCTTCCTAACATCTAATCTAGATCTTCCTTCTTCAAATTTAAAACCATTCACACTTATCCTATTACTACATGGTCTTGTAAAACACCCCTCCTCAGCTTTCTTCAAGGACCCCTTCAGGTGCTGAAAGGCTGCTATAAAGTCTCCCTGGAGCCTTCTCTTCTCCAGGCTTTATTATTTGTTGTTATCATTTCATTCTTTTCTGATTTTTTTTTTTGCTTTGCTAGTTACTTTAAGTATGAATTGTGCTTAGAAGCGTGCATCTAATTTTGAAAATAATTTTATCAGGAGATTCAAAGAAAATAAAATGAAATGGTTTTCGGGGTGAGGAAGTTTTAATAGATCACATGAAAATGTGGCACATCCTCAGATAGGTTGGAAAAAAAGATACTCCTATAGGTTATTACTTCTTTTACCATGGTCTTCTATTAAAATCAGGTAAAGTCCAAGTCAAAGTAATACAAACTGGTAATCTTTTCCCTGGCTCTCTGTTTTAGGAAAACTGGAAAATCACGAAATATAACAAAATTGTCCCTCAGCTTCAAGTTAAACCATTACTTAAGCTTGGAAAAAAAAAGTGGAAGGATGAGGATAGGAGATGAAAATGGCAGTATCATTAGGAATAGGGAACAAAATATTTCCTACAGTAACGAAATAGGGTTTGAAAGAATCTTGCTTAGTTCATTAGGGCTTATTAAAATTCTTACCACAGCATATTTCTTTTATATTCATACAGGCCAAAAACTACCTCATATTGCCAATGCAGAATTGCTCCACAATTCTTGGCTTTTATTTATTTGTTATATACTTAGTTTGAGATTTATATTTCAAGGACACTTTAAAAAGTATTTCTTCATTTTCACTTCATGCTTGCAGTGATAGTCCTTTGTTTTTCAAATATCTTACTGTCTTGTCTTATACATCTCCAAATACATGCAAAACTATGTGTCTCTTTTTCAAAATGTTAGGCATATTAAACTGGACAGGTAATACATGTATACAACTGAAAATAAAATAGTACAATATGTAAGCACTAAATAATTAACATCATTAATCTTTTTTTTGAGCCACAAGTTCTCATAGATGACAGGTATATTACATAAGAGCAACAATGTAGCTATAGAGTGCCCTGAGCCATCCTTTCCAGAACTGCCAGTGTTAGGTTGTAAACATCATTGCTCATCTTATGTTTTTAGTGTGCATTTTAAGTAGGAAATTATTATTGAGGATCCATCCTTGCTTTATGCACAGAGAAGAAAGGACTTGGCTAGGCTGGCCTCAAGGAACATATTTTTTATCAGGGTAATTTTGGGTATTTTCAGCTAGTCACTGAAATAATTATGGGTATTGGACAGGAGGAGATGTGTGGAATACACCAAATGAAACAATAGCACATTTATAAGGATTTCTTGCTTCTAGAGCTTTTTCTTTTTAAATCTTAAAAATGCTTTGAATTTGGGCTCTGAGAATAAAAACTGAAATTTTTAAGTGCTTTATTTTTTATTCCCTTTAAGAGTTTTTCCTTTTTACTCTTTACACGCAGGCTCACAAAAGAGAAGTTGAAGACACAATGTCCAGCTCCTGGAAATCTGGACCTGTGCTCCTTTGAGTTCTACTGGGCTGAAAAACTTTTTTTTAATCCCTCCCTATTCTGTGGTTCAAGTGTCTGTATCATTCTGTACTGTCCAAACCCAGAGTTAAAGCAGCATTCTGAAATTTTGTAATTAAATAATGTGTGCTGATACTTCCAGACACTAGATGCCACATATTTTGGTAGCTTTTGTACATGTTTCTCCTTCACTGAAAATACTGTAGAACAGTGATGCATTTTAACTGTATTGTAACATCCGTTTAAAAAAAAATGAGTACATGGTTGTATTTGTCCATGTCTATAAAACACACATACATGCATACATTATTTGTTCTCCATGTAGTTTTTGTTCAGAAATAACTAGAGTTGGAGCCTGGATGCTGAAGGAATAAGATAAAATAGTGCAGTGTTCCAGGAACTTTCCCAAATGTCAGTGTTATTTGGTTAAATAAAATGTTTTATCTCAGGATATACATGATACTTCATAACACACCGGCTTGGTTTCATGAACATTCAGATCAATATATAAGCATGGTCAGCTTCTATTCTGGCCCCTTTTTTTCTACAGAGATTAAGCATTTCTTTCTTCACAACCTATGCTACATGAGCCATGTTAGATGTAAGTACTATATAATAAGCAAGACTGTCTGTTCTTACACAAATTTTGCCAGGGAAAGTCATGGAACAGATGATCTTGAGTGCTATCATGAAGCACATGCAAGAGAACCGCATGATCAGGCCCAGTCAACACGGGTTTACAAAAGGCAGGTCTTGCCAGACTAACCTGATTGCCTTCTATGACAAAGTGACTTGGCTACTGGATGAGGGAAAGGCTGTGGATACATCTTCTTGGATTTCAGTAAAGCCTTCGACACAGTTTCTCACAGCATTCTGCTATGGAAACTGTCAGCCTCTGGGCTGAACAGGCACACATTCTCCTGGGTGGAAAACTGGTTGGATGGCTGGGCCCAGAGATTGGTGGTAAATGGAGTAAAATCCAGCTGGAGGCCAGT
>WAAB01016978.1:0-13089 GCA_013389865.1 Piaya cayana | reverse complement strand
CTGGACCTCGTTAGGCTCCACCAATGGGAAGGGAGACTGCAGGGACTTGTGCTCAGCAAATAAAGCTCATGCCAGGTAGCACCCTAAGCTTACTGCTGCATCCCTGATGTGGGGTTAGGGAAGAAAAGTCTGGTCCCTCCCTAAGGTGTGCTCTGGGGTCTTCAGAAAGCTACCAGGTAGCAAAAAGTGGAGGTAAGTCAGGATGTAAAGGGAGAAAAACCCTTCTAAAAGCCACCTGTGACCCTAAGCAGGGAGGGTGACTGCTGCTGAGTGGGTGACAAAGGGCTGAGCTGGCACGAGGCTGCAACTCTGATACCATCTGGCTGTTGAACCAGCTCTGGGTCCCTTTGGGGACAATGAGGTTGTGTTTGCCAGGGGGAACAGGAGCAGCTGTGTTACAGGCAAGTGTTGAAGTGCAGCTGCTGTGAAGATGCAGCAGAGACCCTGAGGAAGCCTGGACCTCTCTGCATCCCAAACCAGAGCTGGTGGGACAAGAGGGAATGGCCTTAAGCTGCATCAGGGGAAGTTTAGATTGGACAATAGGGAAAAATTCCTTCAGAGAAAGGGCTCTCAAGAACTAGCAGAGGCTGCCCAGGGAGGTAGGTGGTGGAGTCCCCATCCCTGGAGCTGTTTAAAAGACAAGGAGATGAGGTGCTTGGTGTTGATGGAATGTACAGTTGGTGTCATCTTGAAAGTCTTTTCCACCCTAATGATTCTATGATGGTACAGGTGGAGGGGAAGAGTTCAGCCCTCGTGGATAAGGTAGAGGAATCAGAAAAAATTTTGGTCTGTTGGGGTTATTACCTTTCTATACAAATGCAGGTGTTTCCACCCTGCACTCTGAGGGAATATTCGCAGCTGGATAGAGCTGGAACAGCATAAAGTGCAGAAGAAAAGAGCTCCTGGGAGGAAGGGTGATTGGGCAGTGGTAGGGGCTGCCCAGGGAGGGGGTTGATTCACCTTCCCTGGAGGGGTTTAAGGGACGTGTGGACGAGGTGCTGAGGGACATGGGTTAGTGATTGATAGGAATGGTTGGACTCCATGATCCAGTGGGTCTTTTCCAACCTGGTTGTTCTCTGATTCTATGATTTGTCCCACCAAACCACAGCTGGGAGCAGGCACTAGAGGGCTGCACAGCCTCGTTATTGCTGGCAGAGGTGTCCCACGCTGCACAGCCTGGGCTGGAAACGCTGATTAACTTGGGTATGAACTAACGGAGAGAAGTGAGTAACTTCGAAGAAACCACAACTCCCCGCTGCGTGGCCAAGGTGACATTTCCTCCTTTTAATTGCACTTCTCCCAAGCCTTGGTAAACTTACAAGGTGAAAAGAAGCAAGTTGGCTCGCGGTGCTTGACTTGCCTTCCCTGGAGGTGTATGAGGTGCTGAGGGACATGGGTTAGAGATTGATGGGAATGGTTGGACTCGATGATCCGGTGGGTCTCTTCCAACCTGGTGATTCTATGATTCTATAAGTTGTATGTGGGCTTGATGATGAGGTGTGTGTGCCAAGCTTGCTCAGTTCCCTTAGCCCCTGGAAGGTGCTCCAGCAGGACCCCTGCTCCTGGGAAAGCTGTTTCCTTGGCAGAAGCAGTAGGATCCCTGTCCTGTTTATCTTAAGAAGTGGCTGATCCTGCTTTGGGTCCTATTGATCCACTGGATTCCCTCCTAATGTGGATTTCTAGGGGACCTGGCAGGACCGAAAGGGTGGAAAATTAAATTGTGTTTGCTCCAAGTCATCTGCTTTAAGGAATTTTGGAGCAAAGTTCACGTAGAATCACCAGGTTGGAAAAGACTCACTGGATCATTGAGTCCAACCATTCCCATCAATCACTAAATTACATCCCTCAGTGCCTCTTTCATTAATGCACCTCTAGGTATGCGAGATGTTTGGGTTTAGCTGGGTGACTGCTGTCTCTGGGTGATTTTTCTGCTCTGTGCTGCTGAGATCAGAGGATGAAAATGTTCCCCTTGGTGCCTGCTCCGACCTTCAGCTGTGCAGTAAGCACAGATAGCATCTCGCAGCCTTCCCCGCTTTAAAGCAGGGCAGTTCAAGGTCTTGCTTCTCGTCTCCTGTTGATTGTCCTGGCCAGGGAACTGTATCATGCAGCAAGAACAGCAGCAAATTTACCCTTTCTTTTCCTCTGTTTGCCTTGTTCTAATGAACCAGCTCATCTGGAAGTTGAGCTCTGGGCTGTGAAACACTTCTGAGTCGTGCTGGAGGCCCCAGACCCAAGGAGAACATCGCTGCCTTTCTCACCAGACCCCCCTGTGAATGCTGGTTTGGGGGTACGGCTGGATTCTTTCACATAGCACATGGATAAATCATCAGATCCCTTGTGAGACACATGGTTTTCCTTGAGAACACAGCACTGACAGATGAACTATTGCCCTTTGCACGTGTTTGTATCCTGAGGTTGAAGTAAAACCTCCGTCCTTGAAGGTGTCGGTGGCGTGGGAGGGAGGCATTTCTCAGATGGTCTCATATGAGCTCATCAGGCTCAGAGTCCTGCCTCGTCCTACCTGGTAATAACCTGGTTGGTCAGGAGGAAAAAAAAAAGGAAAAACAATGGTTTTGTCCCCAGAAACCTGATATAAATGGAGTGTGGGGGAAGAACTGCAGGAATAGCTGGGGGTGAGAGAATGTCTGCAGGTGCTGCTTGGGGCACTGGTAGAGAATAAAGGAAAAGGGAATTTAAAAAATCTAACACTTGCATTGGAGATGAGGTAGAAATCAACCTGTCTGTTCCACGTTTATGATGTCTGTGGGAGTTTTCATTAATACTTCTGTGAGTTAAACCCTACAGTTTTTACAGCCCTATTGAGTGTTTGTGTTCCTCTGATAAAAGAACATTCTCAATTTCATTGTGCTGTCACCACAGGCTCATTGATGAGCGCACGAGGAATCCTAAATCAGATTTGCTTGTTATCTCGGACTGGATCATCATAGATATTGCCTCTCCCAAAACTGAAGCTTTCTTTTTCAGTCCAGATTAAGGACTTGTCAGCTCTGATCTTTGCTTCAGTAAATGGTACCTGGGAAAAGCAGGCCAACCACTTCGGAGATGACTTGTACATCGAATCCTTAGGGTTGGCATCACTTTCCTCTCGTGTGAAAATGAATTTTGAACATTGCTATGTTTGCAAAGACTCTTCTGAGCTTCTCTTAGTGACATTTAACTCGTATCTATCTTCTCATGAGAACAGACCCATCATTTTTGGTTACTCCAGAGCCTTCACGAAAGGGGAAATGTAAGAGAAGGTCCTGAACTGCCTACAGATAAAGGCTGGTGGGTCACCAGGTGACCACCTGAGATTTCCATCTGGGAAAGCCTGGGGAGAGCGTGGATGTTGCTGTATAAGGCTGCGGGGTTTTTTTGCTGCTTGGTTAGGTGAATTGTGATGTGGTTTTCTAGAAGCACTTGACCTCTGTTTTCCTGTGACGTGATGACTGTATTTACCTGGCAGTGTTGATGCTGCTGAGCAGAAGGGAATCTGTGCGTGCTCCCCGGAGCTAAACTGCCTGGGAGGTGGGCGAGCTGATAGAACGGGAGCGCTAGGAGATGCGATTATCATTTCATGCAGAAAGCATTAGGTTTCGCAAGGTAAAACCTCAGCTTTACTGCCTAGATTTGTGTGCAGTATTTGATGTGGGTGGAGTTGATTATGGCTATTTTGCTAAGACATCTTGAAAAATCACTGTGATCCATGATAGGCTTTTAACAGTAATAGTATAACCTACACCCACTAGAACAGGGAACCCATAGGTACTGCTGAAAAATTGCTGTGAGAGGCAGAAAAGGAATATATGAAGCATGCTGGAATTCAGAAAAAAAACTACGCCTGTGGAAAGGCTCTTCAGACCCTTCCCAAGCTGCCAATACCTGCTGGGGACCTCATCCCACATCTGAGCATTGGAGAACACCAGGGTGAGTAATTGCTAGTCAGGCTGTGCTTTCCAAGAGCTTCTTGGTCATATTGGTAAGAAATAAGAGGTGAAGTTAGTGTTTTTCTGCCAAGGGAAACGTTCTTTGTGTGGTGAAGTGGGACCCCAGAAAGCGAGAGATTCTTGTGGGGTTCTTCTCTAACCTGGCTATCATGCTATGTTAGAAACGACAGGAAACTTGTGTTGCAGTAAAAGGGATAAAAGGTATATAAGACACTCGGGATCTGTTTAGCCTGGGATGATTATTTTTGCAAAGCAGGAGGGAAAGGAAACTGAATTTTTTTAATGTCCTGGAATGAGAAAAGCAGAAGGGCTGGGGAGTGGATGTGAAAGGAGCTGGTGTGGGGCTTCAAATCAGCAGTAAGATGCTGTGTGTGTGGATGTGGTGGTCAGCAGAAGAATTCCCTGTGTGGGGCTGGATACCAGCTGCCTGCGAGCGCTGCTCTGTGCGCACACAATGTGTGTGGATGCCAAAAAAACCTTTATTTCTTCTCCTGGAGTTCAGCTCTGCAGGAAAAAAAACCAGATCTGAAAACATCAGGAAATGAGAAACCAAACATTTTCCCTGATAATTTGTTCTCCTAGTTAACCACTGTCACTCTTTTTTCTGTTTTGTTTTTCTCATTTCAGTCTGTCTCTCCTTCTGATCCTAAACATTAGCTCCTGTTAGAGATAAGGAGGAAATTCAAATGCCCTCTAGAACTGTACCTGCTCTCTTTTCAGACTGTGAAGTATGATAATTGAATCTCCTCTTCTTGTTTTTGCAGAAGAAAAAAGCAAATCCCATCCCTTCCCTTCCCTGGCAGCTGGTTTGTGCTCTCCCTCTTGCACCCACGTGCAGCCCCTGTAGCACAGAGGCTTGAAAACTGGTTCTGGTGAAACATATAAACTTTTTTTTGTTGTTGCTTCTGGTTTATTTTTGGTTTGCAGCCCACGGAGCTGTGTGGATACCTGGTAAGGTGCCGAGCGTGCACGGTGAGGAGGAGGCTGTGGGTGCTTTTCCCATCCTCAAATTAAAAGAAACACAAAAGGCTGATTCTTTTTGCCCAGCGCTTAGCACAACTAGCCTTGTCTGCAGTGCTGCGGAAGAAACTATAACAATCGTTGATGATAATGAAGCAGTCAAGCTTTCTCAAGTGTATGAGAGTGCCAAGTGCCTGCCTTGCCTGATCAGCAAGTGGTTTTGCTTCTTTGCCTTTGAAGGGCCACAGCTGCTCACTCCAAGGGCAGAAATATAGGAGAAGAGTCAACACACCCTGTTGCTCCTCTTGAAGGACTTCGCCGACAGGGAGAGGGAACACGCACAAGCCATTTGAGATAAGCGTTCCAGCCAAGACCAGCCCAGCTGAGGCAAAGGTGAATTAGCTTATGGAAGACTCGTTTAATTAAAGCACACATGAGCTGAAGCCGTGGATAGGAAAATGCAGGAAGGTCTTTGTCTCTACATTCCACTCAAAACCATCTGGGTGAGCAAAGTGTCTGTTTAACAAGCCAGGAGAAGCTGCTTTGATGGAAATGGGGGAAGATGCTCTTGGAGTGCTGGTCTGGGAGAGGCAGGGGCAGCCTCTAACAGAGGGCAGAAAGCAATGAACTGACTTACACAGCTCTGGCTGATAGGGAACACACTGAAACTAAACGAGTAATTGATTAGTCTATATCTTTACAAGTTAAACTCTTCCCTAAGAAGGGATTAAAGGGAGCTCCTTTGGTCCAGCTGAATGGAGTGTAAGAAAACTCACTAAGTTATAACCATTTTGATAGGAATGGTTGGACTTGATCCAGTGGGTCTCTTCCAACCTGGTGATTCTATGATTCATGTCTTGCCTTTTTTTTGTGTGTGTCCTGTTTAATGAAGCCTACAAATGTTTCATGCTTTGTATGACTCAGGTCTACCAGCTCATAGTTTTAGTATAGGAAGTGCTTTCGAGATGAGTTAACGCTGTATCATGGTTTGTATGTTAAAAAAAAATTCCTCCATTTCTTAATATAATTTTTATTACATGACAACAAAGGTTTCAGAGTAAAAAGCCTCTATAACTTCGCTTTTCTATAAAAAAGGATATTAAAATGTTTAATGTTGCCAGTTAATGATAAGCTAGGGCTATCACATAATACAAAGTTAGAGGCATAGCTGAGCTCCAAACCATTTCATTATCACAGATGATATTCAGATGATTAAACTCAGCCAGCCTGTTGAAAAATACTGACCTTGTACCTAAAAATGGACTTTCTCAGGGTTAAAATGTCAATGCGAGTTTTAGAAGGTCACTCCTATTTTCCAAGGTTTATTTTGAAGCTGCCCCAGCTTGTCCTAGCTCAGTGTTTGAGCCATGGATCAGCACAGGCTCGTTAGGTAGATACCAGAGACAACAGTTGATCATTAAGTGGCAGAGAAGCTACCGAGAAAAACACTCGCGAGTGTCCCAGGGTGGTTCTCCAGCATAATTCTGCAATTGGAAAGAACGAGGTTTGATTGGAAACAGGATGCTGGAGTGGATAGAGCCTCTTTTAGCAAGAAAAACATAAAGGNATCATTAAGTGGCAGAGAAGCTACTGAGAAAAACGCTCCTGAGTGTCCCAGGGTGGGTAAAGAGAAGCAGCNTGTGTTTGTGTGTGTATATATATATTTGTGTTTGTGCGCAATTATCTCTCCTCTTTAGCCACACTGGGAACACTGAATGTAGGAACTAAGCAGTAAAGAGAAGCAGGTGAGGAATAATGCAAGAATAACTGAATTTTTAAAGATTTTTTTCCCCCTGAGACAATATACCTACATTACCTTGTGGAGAAATGACTTCTAGTGACCCCATTGACAATTCCAGGTCCCAGAGGGCTGGGAGGCAGAGCAGCAGCCAGGTTCCCAACTGCTGCTGCACCTATAAGAGAAATACATTAAAACTTCAATATCTGTTTGTTTTTAACCCAGGCAGAAGATGATACATTGCTTAAAACTCATCAGTTCATGGTTATCTGTATTTATACTGTGCTCACTTGTACTTAGGTGAGCTACTAAGGGCTTGTNCCAGGAAGGCAGTGAGGATCAGTCCGGGGGATCGCAGGGAGTCAAAGCCATGAGCTGCAAGAAGGTCAGATGAAGAGCGGCTGTTCAGGATAGAAGCTCTACTGATATAGAATCATAGAATCACCAGGTTGGAAGAGACCCATTGGATCATCGAGTCCAACCGTTCCCATCAATCACTAACCCATGTCCCTCAGCACCTCGTCCACCTGCCCCTCAAACCCCTCCAGGGAAGGTGACTCAACCCCCTCCCTGCACAGCTCTCTGCACAGAGTTGGTGGGGCTGCTGCAGGCAACTTTGCTCATCAGGAGAACTGCAAATCACTTGAGGGAGTTCAGAAGTCAGCAAATAGTGCTGCGCTGTAGCAATACCTGAATTTTCTTTACGTGGAAATTGTTCTGTACGTTGCCCAGTGTTGCTGGAGTGCTAGACAGGGAAGGTGGAGACAGGAGGCTGGATCTGCAGGTACTTGGGAATGAAGTATAATACTTCAACTTCAGGAGTCCACAGAGCTCAGACATGTTCGTGCCAGCTGCGATATGCTCAGGTACGCATTTGAGTCAGAGGAAGCCAGCCTAAGCCTAAAGAAAACATCCTTATTGTGTTTTCTTCCATTAGAGCTTTTCTACTTAAAGTGGAGCACTCAGTAGTCCCCTTTACATTTGCAGTGCTGTGTGTATCAGAACGCTTCCATATCAATGTGGGGTTTATCCCTTCCACCAGCACCACAACTTTGGTTTTTCTCATTATCTATGTTCTCCCAGGAAAAAAAAATCAGAATCTTCTGAATATTTTCCATCTCTAGCCATTCCTTGCTGTATGCGCATTCAAATCTGTCACCTGTGTCTTCTTCTCTTTCCCCACATGCCACATAAAGTGATATATAATATTTTATATATATTGTTTCCTTTCCCACCCCATCAATAATAGGAAACCTCATTATGGCTGTTCAGCTGAAATAAGGGGAAGCTTGAAAGCAGGAGTGATAAGGAGCTAGATAACATTGATACGAAGGTACCTTCAGTCATCAAACTAAACAGCCCTTGTCAGAGAACATCTGATAGTGCCTGAATGCAGCACTGGGACACGTGGATGAACTTCTAGCAGTGGATATAGCTTGAAAACACGATTAAATGCACACGTGAGTCATGAGGGAAGGATTAAATTCACTGTCTGGATAGTTATCTGCTATTAACAAGTCCGTTATAGCAACTTAGTAAAAAGTATTGGTGGATCTGTTTCTCCAAGACTGCATCCTGCATCATGGAAAAGGCAATTTGACTCTTAAACTCCAAGGAGACTTAGGAAGATTCCTGGTTTTGCCTTTACCTGCAATTCCACATCGGTTCCTTAATCTTCCCTTTGCAGCCTCACTGCTTGTTCCTTTGCTTGTCTGCTGCTCTTCTTGTACTTAATGTTCCAGGAGAGCTTCATGGTCCTCTGCCACTTCAGAAAACTGTCTTCGCTTTTCACTCCGATTCCCTTGAGGTAGCACAGGGTCAATGATTTTGAGTGACTTACCCTTTGCTGTGCACACTAAAATGAGATGGAAATGAACAGATGCATGGAGGAGATAGCAGGTCCCTAATATTTCAAAGAATCTGGTTAGGACAAGTGTCTCATAAGGAATTTTGAAATGTTACGTCGTAAAGCACAATCAGGTTCACGTCCTAAAATGACCGTGCCCCATGTCATGTGTTATGGGACTTCGCAAGCTACAGCACCTTCTCCTCTGTTTAGGTCAGGGCTGCAAATCCCCTCCTTGAAACCTGACTTTTCTCTCTCAGATTTGAAGAGGAAGGTGAAGTTAATAGTTGAACACAGGTGGCCCCACGGCTGCAGTGTCTGATGGCCCTGCTGTATGCGAAATGCTTCTCCGTGAGTGACTGCTGGAGATCATCTGCTGGGGGAGCAGGGACCTGTTTGCAGAACCAGTTTAGGAAACAACCTTCTTCCTTTTCTACAAGTAAATTTGAGGTATTAGCTATCTCTGTGGCTTCTGACATTGAAAGCAAAAACTGTTCAGGTAAGCGATGTGTTTATATATATTTTTTTTTTAATTTCAGCTACCATTCTAAGGCTTCAGAAATAGTTTGTGCTATTAGAGTGCAGTAATTCTGGGGTGATGGGTGGTCTTCTAGAAGAAAGGATGAAAGTACTGATGTACTTAAATGAAAATTGCACAATTCTTGATGATCTGGTGGGTCTCTTCCAACCTGGTTATTCTATGATTCTATGATTTTAATTCCAAAGTCCAGCTCTGCTTTCAAAAGCCTAAAGGCAATTTCTTCACAGACTAGAAATGATGCTTTGATTTTTTTGCCTCCATAGTTTCTTTGAGAAAAGCATGTGCCCTTCCAGATTCAGGGCTTTTAACTCAGAGCATTTACCCTAAAATATTATAATAAAGGTCCCATGGTTCTAATTGATGTTTCTGATACTGATGGGCCAGATCACAATTCTTCATCGTGACGTAGCAGCACTGTGGGCAACACATTTCCCTGCAGATACTGCTTAAAACCTCCACGCTCTGAGATATTTCCTGCTTTTTTTGCTTGAAAACCAAAGCGTGAGTCATTTTGGAAGGTAATTAAGGAACAAATTAAATGAAAAGCACAGAATGCATTGCATAATACCCCCAGTATAGTTCCAGCTCTGTGTAAAACCTTAGCAAGTTTCCCAGATTTGTATTATTTTTTTTCTAAGTTTCTGGGTATTTGTGGGCGTTCAGATTGCATGATAGGAAGGACGAAGAGAAATGAAAACCAGCGGCACGGGACTGAGCAGGAAACACGCGATTTCCCAACGTCTTCTAACTCTTGCTTCATGCGGAGGGAGGGAATTCTAAGAAGTGAAGTGCTCCCAAGTTGTCAGGAAAAGTAAGATTTCCCTCTTTGTTAGGAATAATTAGTAGAGTTCTCCTAATTACAATAAGTTTAACAAGTAGTTTGAATATTATGATTACTTACTGACAGCTATAGTTGTGTGCACGGTGGCTGCTGTTGCATATTTATTTGAAATAAAAGTTTTAAAATGTGGTTTAGGTTCAACATAAAGAAAAAATTCTTCACAGAAAGGGTGATTGGGCAGTGTCAGAGGCTGCCCAAGGAGGGGGTTGAGTCACCTTCCCTGGAGGGGTTTAAGGGACGGGTGGACGAGGTGCTGAGGGACATGGGATAGTGATTGATGGGAATGGTTGGACTCGATGATCCAGTGGGTCTCTTCCAATCAGGTGATTCTATGATTCTATGAAATTAGCACCTGCTGTAGGGCTTGTATTAGTTTTAAATAGTGAATGTGTTTATATACCTCTCCTGCTTGGGGTGTGGGAAACCGAAAACTAAACAAGCCAATACAATTACAGCTGTTACATCCTTTTCTTACTTCCCTCGGTGCCACAAGACCTTCTGCGGTGACTGTATTTCAGACACTTGCCACATGCAGGTTATTGTGATCCAAGTTATTATTTAGGACGTTGCTAGGTTTTGTATCCTTGCTGCCTGCTCCTCATGAGAAACAGCTTCCCCTTTGCCATCACCAGCGCTAGAATTGGATTTTGTTAAAACTGCCTGGCTCCATTTCCTGCAAACATACCAACGTATCCCAAATCCCTTGTCTTTTGTTGCTCTTTACGTCTCCAGATCACGAAACTCTTAAAAATGCCCCGAGGTCTATTGCAATTTTGCAGGGTTTAAGCATTAAATGGAAAGGTAAAGCAAATGTTTTTATTGCTTCACTTTCATCTGCTCCTTCAATGTGACATAAAAATATTTCTGGAATTCTGGCTACCACTGGGCACGGAGCTTTGCTTAACTCTTTACTAGACTAATTCAAGTAGACGCTGTTGTCTTTTCAAGCCCGATTGTTCTTTTGGTGCACAAGAAAGTTATATCAAGCATAAATATGGATTGATTGTACTGCTGGGCATGGTGGGTCTTGAAGTGTGTTATGATTCACCTTCCCTGGAGGGGTTTAAGGGACGGGTGGACGAGGTGCTGAGGGACATGGGTTAGTGATTGGTGGGAATGGTTGGACTCGATGATCCAGTGGGTCTCTTCCAACCTGGTTTTTCTATGATTCTGTGAAACAGTGGGATCCCCTCCTGGTGGGTTCCTTACGAATGTAATAGAGGAATGTTATAGAGGAACCCTGTGGAAGAGAACCTGCAGCTGAATGGGATGGGTTAAAGCAAGAAGGTACATGATGTGATGGCAGCCGATGTTTTACCCTCTTGAGGGTGGATTTAAGACATCACAAATAACTTAGATGAGAGATTTTGAAAAGCAGACGGAGGGCTGGGGTAGGATGAGAATGGGAGGGTTGGGGCGTGTACTGCACGGCAGAATCAGACACTTCAGAGACTCAAAAAAACAGTTTCCTATTTTGACTTGTGCTTTCAGTTTTCATTACTCTCACTTCTGCCTTCTAGGCTTCCCCCAGCCAGTCTCAGGTCTCAGGAAAGACACATTAGATGGGTCACTTAATTTCACTCAAGTGCTTCTGGATCCAAGAAAAATATTAGGAAAAGAGTGGCCTTGAGGTTGCACCTTGGATCCTGGAGTCAGTTCTGGCTCCTNATTGGGCAGTGTCAGAGGCTGCCCAGGGAGTGGGTTGCTTCCCCTTCCCTGGAGGCGTTTAAGGGACGGGTGGATGAGGTGCTGTGGGTCATGGTTTAGAGGCTGATGGGAATGGTTGGACTCGATGATCCAATCTCTTCCACCCTGGTTATTCTATGATCCTGTTGTGGGAAATACATGTTAAACATTCCTATAGATTCCCAGAAACATGTCATAGGTCTCTTGTTTTCCACCCACTCCTGTATGCACATCACAGTTTCTTTGCGTCATCAGAAGCCTCTGATGGTCTTTATCTTATCTCCTTCCTCATTGTGTCCTCTTGCTGAGCTCAGGCGTGTCCTTTGTTCCTACTACAGGGCCTGTCCTTTCAATACTTGATTTGTTCTTGTTTCAACTCCTAAACAAGCTAAACTCCTGTTTCAATCACATTCTTTCAAACCGCACGCTGGCCAAGATTTGATTCTTATTATTCTTATTACTGCTTAAGGTAATGTTATCCCTTAACAGAATGATTCATTCCTTCCTTCACTGATCTGCTCAGACATCTATGCTTCTACAGGGGGGCTGGAGCCTTCCCACCACCTCTGACTCCAAGGCACAGATCTGCGAGCCTTCTTGGTGGACTTTTCAGCCATTTCAGAGCAGTTTCTCCCTTCTCAGCCTTCTTTTAGCCTCCCACCAGCCACGGTTTTGCCAAGCGGCCATGGTTACCCAGTCTGGGTTTCTATAAGCCCTCAAGCTGCTGCCCTTAAGGGACCCCCAATGCTGGCAGAGCTAGGGGGCGGGTCTAGAGGGAGGAGAGCGTGACTTGTGGGTGTGGCCATCCCCGTGTTGCACCAATCAGCGAGTGGGATCGGAGTGGGGGCGTGACCTTCCCCACAGTGCACCAATCAGCGAGCCGAATCGGGAGAGGGGCGTGGCCAGACCACACGCACCAATCAGCGAGCGGGTCCGGGGTTGGGCGTGAAGGCCCCAGGACCAAGGCGCCAAACGGCCCTTCCTCCCCAGGCCGCGAGCGGGAGGCCCCGCCCCCTCTCTCCTCTCAGCCAATCAGAGAAGCGCTCAGGCTGCTCGTCCCGCCCGCTCGAGCCAAAAACCAATAGGACGCATAGCCGCACCAGCCGCTTAGCCAGTCAGCGGCCGAGCCGAAAAAAACCAGCCATCCCCGCTGCTTTCTGCGCGCAACCCCCGAGCCGAGGGTCCCTGGGGTCGCTGGGCCTTGTTATGGTGCCGGGAGCGGACGCCCTGCCCGCTCCTCTCCGCCGCGCGGGGCCAGCAGGGCGGCCCAAGCCATGACCCGGCCGCTCGGCGCGGGCGTGCCGTCGCCGGTCCCGCCCGTCAACAGGTCCCGACGCCATTTTACGCCGGGGGCCGCGGGCGGGGAGACGGCCCGAGGCTTCAGGTAGCGGCGGGGAGCGGGCTTTGGGGAGGGGGATATAACGGTGGCTTGAGCCGCGGCCGCCAGGCGGGGCTGAGCTCCCGTCATGCCCCGCGGCTCGCCCGGTAGGGGGCGCGCGGCCCTGAGTTCCCGTCTTGCCCCGCGGCTCG
>WAAB01016977.1:3816-23425 GCA_013389865.1 Piaya cayana | reverse complement strand
CAAGACATAATGCTCTGCCAAGCACTCATCTTCTGCTGACCAATCACATCTCCTGTTCTATATGTTTGGCAGCTGGAAAACTGATCTTTTTTTCATCGACTCCTTCCTACTGCCAAGTCACCTTATTCCTAACCTCTCCAGCCTCAGCGACTGTTAATGGCTGAGACCTGACTGTTCTGAAAAAGGAAACTGAATATGTAAAAAGTTGCAAGAGGACACAGACTGAGAAGTAGAGGTGAAATGTTCTGACTTGATATTATTATTACTATTATTATTATTATTATTATTATTACTACTATCATCTCATTACTTGTAGGAGTGCAAAAATCACATTATTAGACATCCTATTTGAACTCCTTTCAAATCTGATCAAACGCCAACTGCTTTTCAGTGCGGTTAGGATTATTTAACCAAAGTCTGTGCTGATTGGAGAATAACAGTCAAGAGAAGTAAACTTACTTGTAAAACTTAACCGTGGGCTCAACAGCCAGCATAACAAATGGTGCAACAGTATAGCACACGGCCAGTTGAGTGACAACCCAGGTAACAACATCGTAGGCTACCTTGAGAGGCATTGACAAGAGGAAGTAATGTCTGCAATTCTTTCTTATCTGCAGGTCAAGGAAAAGTAAATGGAAAATTAAATAAATCTATTTCTTAGGCAATGTAACATGGACAAATTGCAAGTGTATGATGTCCCACCTATCATCACCATCAGCATTATTGTGAAGTTTAAGCATTGGTAAGAAAGCACTGAGACTAGGAAGACAGAAGTGTATGGCATATCCAAGTCCCACAGTCAACCAGCAGCAAACAGAGAAGTGTCCCCTAAGTTCTTGCCATAATCACAGGAGAAGATTCTCAGGTTGGGTATCTGAGGAGGGGAATTGCTACCATTTTACCATTTGCTTTATTACTGCTTACAATCAACAGTGAAACAAAGGTACTTTAAATGAACAAATACATGTCTACACCTGCAAGCATATGCTGTTCCCTAGAGATTTTGGTTTAGCTTCACATCTGTGAAATCCTCATAAATGAGAGGCAAAGCACATGTTAGGACCACATGATCAGCAACCTGCTCTAGCCACAGTGTCTAACACTGATCACTAGTTTAATTCACCTTTCAAATTGTCCTTCTTGTTTATCCATAAACAAACTCTGAAACGTAATGGTGGTGTTTCCCAGCCCTGTACAACTGGCTGGTTCAGTCTGAAAGACTGAAGTGATAAATTCAACAACAGTACGACATGAAGCCTGTGATCTCTGTGGTGACTCTACTCAAGTGACGCCCATAAACACAGGGACCAGTTTACTGTATCAACTGCATCCTCATGAAAGAGTTCAAGTTTGGGCTAATACTCAACCCATAACAACTTGTTGTGAAAGATTGTGCCCAGAGAAGACTATACATATAGGCAACATGATCAAGAAGTTTTCTAGACTCAAATTAACCTTGAATAGGAAGCTAATCTAACTGCATGGATGTAGTCATTGGCACCACCAACTGTATACTGTGATGGGTTTGATTTTTGGACCCTCCTGAATAGCCAGGTTGTGGCTGAGGAAGAACTACATTTCCCAGTATTCCATGCGATTTTCTACGTAAGATCAGGGTGTAAATCAGGAGTCAGACACTCCTCTTCTGGCTCTCATCTCCCGGCAGCCGTGTGTGAAAGGTCTGGTGCTGCTGTCGGCTTCTGGGGCAGCGCAGAGTGCCGGGCGTTGATTGATGGGGTTCTGCTGTCTGGAAGGAGAGTGGTGATTTTCTCTTGTTGGTTTTCTTGCTGTGTTTTTGGATCCTTGATTCCCTGTGGGGGAGGGGGAGGTTCTCGGGGATCTCTGGTTGCTTCCCTACAGGGCAGGGGATGTTCTGGGGGTCTCTTATCCTCTGATTTTGTATATATGGTATTTTAGTTGCATATTAGTGTTAATACATGTATATATAATCACTTAAAAATAAAAATAAAAAAGATGAAAGACTGTTCTACTATGGGTTTGAGTGCTGTCCAAGGGGGTTCCACTCAACCTTTCACATACACTCTCCAGCAGTTTCCTCTAACAGCACTGCAGCATGTGCAGAATTGGTGCTTGTTATAACTGCTGGGAATACTTTGTAATTAGCACCAATACAGAACAAAGTTTCAGCGAACATTGAGCCCACAAAGGTATCAAACAAGGACAAGCTGCTTGACTGTGCCAGGGTGGTACCAGCAACTGACAGCTGGATAGTATCTAGCATGGACCTTAGAAGAGAACAATGAAAGGTACATACTGCTCTGGCTGCAAGTGTGATAAGGATTCCAGTGAGAAATGTAAAATAATATCCAGGATAGATACCATGCCACAGGGCTGACAGGATAAATGTTAAAGCCGTAGGATACCTGGGAGCTCTGTCATAGCAAACACTGCAAAGATGAAAACAAAAAAAGAAGCTGAATACAACTGAACAATAGACATTGCACTTGAAATCCTTCTCTGTTTTAAGACCTTATTCTGTTTTCTTAATGGTCTTATCTTTCCTCAGTTACAGATAAGAGCATGTGGTACTCTCCCTTCATTTACTTGGAGCATTAGATGGAAAGAGGAAGCATGCTTTTATGCACAGAGTATCCAAAAAGCATCTGTACAAATATTCCTGGTGCTCATAGCATTTAAATAAACAACAGGGCAAAGGGCAGGCAAGACTTCTCTTTCACCTTTATACCTCTATCTGCAATCACACACTCCCATTCAAAACTCTGATGAAGATGCAAGTCTCAAGACAGAGATGTGACTTCACCATCCCTAGCTGAACAGAGGTATTTTCAGGCATTTACTGGGAACCACAGGGAGTGTCACAAGCTGTTGCAAGGCAGGAGATTCCTGCTAACTTTAGCAGCCCAAAATCTTATTCCAAAAACCCAAGTGAATGATACCAGTTCAAGAACACATCAACTCATCTACTTGGCTGTCTGAGGTTTAAGTGACATGTTGTGTTACAAAGAAATGAGTCAAGATAATGCACTTCTTATCAGGAACATCATTTCAAATATGTAAAGTAACTTTTAAATGGTATATCTTTAATACCCACAATAAATTTATTCTTGCATTTCAGATCTGACATTGACTGTAAGATGAGCTTTAATCATGCCAAAAAGTGTAACAAGTAACAGAAAACTGTTCAGTCTACAACACTTAGATTAATGCTGGTATTTACAAGTGCCTTAACAGTCAGGGGTTAAAATCTGATCTTCTCAGTGCTAGAAGTGCTTCTCTATATCCGAAACACGGACTCCCTAGCATGCACCTTCTAGTAACTCTAAATGAGACTAGACTGGGGCTCTGAAGTTTTGACTTCTCTCCAGTTCTAGCTGCACTGGATTCCAGTGACACAAGGCTCCCTTCCAGTAGTAGCCTGCATGGCAAATGTAACAGAGTAAAATGAAACAGTACAGAAAGAATAATGGAGGCAAACAGCAACCTAAAAGATGCCATTGACATGCTATTACTTTTTACTATGGAAGATACGAACAGTTCATTTGTGGCTTGCTTCTCATATATATGAGAAATGTGGGCATTTTACATTTGCAGCAATAAAACTTCACAGCACCAAATAACCTTGTATTCCATCAACTGCAACAGACACAGGAAATAAAAAGACAGACAAGAGGCTATACATTCATGAGATTTACCAGCCTGTTTTTCCAGAACATCTAGAGGTTTTGGGTCTCTCAAGAATGTTCCAGTTTCAGTGTTCTTACCATTTTAGCCAGGCAGCTGTCTGAATATTCCAGTTTTCAATGTACATTTTAAAACTTGTGGCAGTCTAGGAAAGAAATTCATATGAAACATTAGCACTGAAAACCATAAAATAATGCTTGCATTTAAAACTACAGAGGAGAAACATGGAAAATATTAATTCTAGTAGCTAACTGTTGTGAAGATTGTGCCACAGTCCACTGTTACACTAGTATGTTTTGGAAGAGTTATCAAGTAGGCTGATTGCTCACTGCTAACACTTGGCACTTAGAGTAAATTCTCACTTTGTTTTGTAAAATTAAGTACAATGTTTGGTTATTTTTCAAATTATGGGAAATCTGAAAACCTTTCTTGTTTTCAATGCTTGGCCTTCCCTTCAGCTCATTAGTAGCTAGATTTTTGGAAGAGATGTCTTGCCACCCTTTACATGCAGTCTGGACTTCCGTGGAATGCAATTAAAACAAAGTATTATAAAAAATAAAAGAAATGCACTATTATTTGGAGAAGGAAAGGGGAAGACTGAAAAACACAGACAAAAAATTTAGGACTGAATTTAGAATCCAATTCTCAGCCTACTGCCCAGCTTGAGAAACCAGAGTAGACTCTAGGGTCCTGGGAGAACCACCTACACCTCCTCACAGCATCAGTTCTCCCAGCTTTAGGGGACTGCTGAATTCCATCCAGCATCACTTCCCCTAATCCTGGTCAACTTCGCCGCTGGTAGTTCCCCGCCCCTGGTACCCCTTGTTCCTCGCCTGCTGACAGAAACCTTTGAGGATCTCCTCACCAAACAGGGATGTGACTCAGGGACACCACATTATCATCCCACATTAGCTGAAGGGAAGAGTACAATGAAAATACATATTGAAGACAAAGGATTACAAGTGGAATACACGGAAGTTACTTTACTTCCACATGAAATCTTGAAGGCTAACACTTCATCCTCTCTATTTAAAGAGTTAAAATTATTAACAATTTCTAAAGCAGTACTTCCACATTTTAATTACATTACAGCACCAAGAGAAGCCAAGAAAAATTTAATTTCTCTTCCAACTAAAACTGTCACTCTTTATTGGGATCCTTAAGTTCCCCTGTTACATTACCCAGAGAGAAAGTAGTCATTGGTTGTCAAACTATGCACGCTGCCAAGGCTTTCTTCAAGTACCCCACATGCAATTAGCCCCCATTACATTTTAATGCCCTTACAATCCCTGCCATGTGCTTATATTTGCTACAAATCAGGTCAATTCCTAGTCACATTTACCACTCAGGTTCCCACCTCTTAAGTAATTTTACACATGCAGGTGGCTATGCCTGCTGAAAATGCACTGTTCATTCACACTTAAACTTCAACTCCTAAAATCCCTGTTGGTGCATAAAGTGACAGTTAAAGGGTTACTTAAGGTAATAGTCTCTGTAGCCTCTTGGATCACCTTATAAAATCAATGGGATTTATGCTCCTAGTAATAATTTCACCACCCTGATCTCTATTGCATTGCCTTATCGTGGTGGCCTCTTTCACTACAACCACCCATCTCAACTGGGTTACAAAAGTGGAAAACTGTTATAAGTAAATAAACAGAATACACTACAGATGGTGAAGAATCATAGCTGCAAGCAATTTATTGACCTACTGAACTCAGCCACAATCTAAAGTAATTGACTGCTCATTTATTAATCATCTGATTAATCATTTATTAGCCCTCTATAAACTACTTAGAAATGCAACCAGAATGTAGTGTGACGAAGGCTGTGTGACAGCTGCTTTTTATCTGCCCAAGAGATAAAATACAAAACCTCTCCATATTAAAGAGGGGCAGCCTGGTTTCATGGACTTATTTTCCTTTTAGCAAAGCTTCTCCTCATTATCATGCCCATTTATAGAATTATAGAATTTGTAGAAGAAAGGTGTCCCTTCAGGCTGTTCAAAGCCTCATCCAACCTGGCTTTGAACATCTCCAGGGATGGGACAACCATGACTTCTCTGGGCAACCTATGCCAGTACCTCACCACCCTCACAGTAAAAAATTTCTTCCTATTACCCATCATCCTATCACCACATGCCCTGATAAAGATCCCCTCCCCAGCTTTCCTGTAGCCCCGCCTTTAAGTACTGCAAGGCTGCAATAAGGTCTCCCCTGAGACTTCTCTAGGCTGAACAACCCCAACTCTCTCAGCCGGTCCTCATAGCAGAAGTGCTCTAGCCCTCTGATCATCTTCATGAGCCTCCTCTGGACTGGACAATTCTCTCAGTTATGCCAATGCAGCCACTCCTTTAACTCACCTCAATGTTCCAGATATTTAAATTGGACAACAGGTCCCAACGGAAAGTGCCCCTCTCATCAACTCCACTGAATCCATAACCAGCTGCATTGTTGACTGCATCTGCTGCAATGTCAAAACAAAATGAGTCAAATCAGACTGCTGGAGGAGCCATGTTTTCTTACAAATCTCTATGACACAAAATACACATCCAAACCAGCTTTATAGAATTTAGCATTCTCTCTTTCAAAAAGAAGCTTCCTCTTGGCAAAGGGGCATTGCTGTAAGGTGACAAAAAGAGTCATTTCCTCCAGAGGAAAGACTAGGTAGTCCTTAGGCAGAAGAAATAAAATAAAGTAAAATAAACAAATAACAACTGACAGAAATAACTTTTCCCATTCTTTTGCTTTTATTATTAATCTGAGATAGATATAAAGAGTTGTCATAAAATGAATTGCCATTTTCCTCAAAAGGGTGTCTGGATGTTACAGCATTCTCCAGAATTCAGAAAAATTGTAGTGTCTCAAAGACATGGTTTCCATTTGTATTGAGTTCCAACATGGTTATTATAGTTAAGACATTCATTCAGACTTCTACAGACAAAGGCTTTTGCTAATCCTGTTGCTCAGTGCCTCCCTAAGTACCTCACCATCTCTACAAATCAAATATTGAGTCACTTCAATTACAGTCAACTACTTTGGGTGGAAATAAAAGCTTGTGAATGGTAGGCATTTCATGTGCTGCACTCTTGCTCTTTCCTAGAGTGCTGGTCAGCTCTCTTCCCTCTCAGCCTTGCCTGGGAGCCACATCATCACTAGGTCTCAATATTCTGCATTTAATGTGCCCTTGACTAAGTGTAGCAAATCCTGAGGATTACTGGAAGAAAAAGGAAAGCAAAAAATACAGGTAAGGCTTTGCCTTCCTGGTTATTTTCAAAATACAAGCCCATGTGGGCTATGCTTTAAAATGGTCAGCCTTTCTTTTCCAAGAAAGAAAAATGATTTTGCTTTGTAAATACTATGATTACAGGAACAAACTCATGAAGAAGCCCTAAAGCACAAAACGAGAAAGAGAACCTGATTAAAAGCAACAAGACTAATAAACAAATAAATGATCAAACTTCTCTAACCTGAAATTTTCTATTTTATTTTCCACTTTATTAAACAAGATAGATTTTATTGATGGAAAGGTCTTTGAAATTAATCATAGAACCCATAGGTTGGAAAAGACCTTAGAGATCATCAGCTTCAGCCGTACCTGTCAACTATCCCCAAGCACCTCACCTACCTGTCTTTTAAACACCTCCAGGGGTGGGGACTCAACCACCTCCCTGGGCAGCCTCTGCCAGCACCCGATGACCCTTTCTGTAAAGAAGTTTTTCCTAATGTCCAATCTAAACATCCCCTGATGCAGCTTGACACCATTCCCTCTTGTCCCATCACCTATCATTTGGCAGAAGTCAACAAACAGCAACCCTCCCTGAAACTGGCCCACATGACCCTGCCCAGTCTCAGAGACTGAGCACAAAACTGTCATCCCAGACCAGTGGGCTCCTGGATTTGTTCCCCCCTTGATCTAAGGGTGCAAGGGACTGCTTAGTGTTTCTTTGCCAAAAGAAAAAAAAAAAAAAAAGAAAGAAAGAAATGCAGGGACATAATAATACAACAGGCGTGTCAGCTTCTCGCTTCCTGAGCTGCTGTCTGCAGAGCAAGATGTGAAATATCCAGCCTCCAACTGCTCACAAAACCCCAATCTCCACAGAACACAGCAGAGGTTTCCCTGCTGACTTGCACACCTCTGGCATATCACTTTCACAGATCTTTGGGTGCTGGTGCTCAGTCCCAAACTGGTTTCATACACAGCTGTGTTAGGTTTGCAACCACATTCCCATGACTGTTGCTAATGCAGCAAGAAGCTGAATTTTCCATCTTTCCTTGGGACTGGAGGAATTCAGCAGTGTAGCTCTCACACAATGGCATGAATGTCCTTTTCTGAGGACAGGAAGTGTTTATCAGCTGTTTCAGCAAGCACTTTTATCAGGCCCTGTGCTGTGCCACCACGAGCTAGACTGCAGAAAGATAAAGTTGTCTGCTGTTGTTCTGCCTGTGAATGGGAATAACAGAGGACTCACCCTCCAGTATGAAACATGTCCCCAAATCCTCCTAATTTGTAAGATATGTCTACAGTTTCTATTGCATAATCAGATCACAAATCCAAGTTCAATTTATCTGACTTCTAGTTAACTATAATGCTGGAAAAAAAAATGAACGAACAATCTAACACTGGATCCCACAAAAATAAGTTTCTGAGAATGCAATTCTTTATTTCAAAGCCCTTCCCATCCCACATATGACAGTTCTGGCTGTCTTCCCTCAATCTGTCTGCTTTATTCCCAGCAGTTTAATCACAGCCTTGGAATGAGTTTCCCTGGCTCTTTCCATCCAGTCTCAATGACGCTTCTCAGTTTCAGGCCAACTGGGTTTCCCCTACACACACAGTCTGTAATACCAGTGAAAAAAAGAAAAGAAAAGAAAAAGAATCAGTCTCTCGATTTTCAGCCTGGCCTAGAAGGATTTGACTTCTCACACATAGATGGGAAAGATGACTTCTTAAATGAAGAAGGTAAAACACAAAGGATTATTTTGAGCACCAGTTTAAATGGCTCCCAGGAAAAAAAAATTGCTTCTCTCTCTAAGAAGACCTCTTCCTTGTCTTCTCCTTTTCCTTGGGTCCTTCCCATCACCTCCTTCATTCTCCACCTTCCCCAGGGCTTTCCAGTTCTTTCTCATGACTGGTCAAAGTTAACGTGGGTATAGGATCACACAGTACTTTTAGAAGCACAGCCTAACTGCAGCCCCACAACAAGCAGTACAGGTCCTAACAGAGTTGCATGTGCTAAAAATGTTCAATAGGAAGAGAGAGGTCTATTTGCATTAACATATAGTTGTGAAGCATGAGCCAGTGTGATCAATTTTAAGCTCCCAACCCCACTGATGTCAGTGGTAAAGTATGAATACAGCATAAAAAACAAGGTTTACACGAGGCAAACATTTTTTTCCCTAAGAATTCCTGTAAAAACTATTTTGATAGAATTACAAAGTTTTAAGTAATAGGAAATTGTTACATTGACTTTACTGACAAGAAGCTGAAAAGCAGATTTGGGTTCAGCCCTGTTCAATGTCATTATCAATGACCTGGATGAAGGCATTGAGTGCACCCTTAGCAAGTTTGCAGATGACGCTAAGATGGGTGGAAGTGTCGATCTGCTGGAGGGTAGGAAGGCTCTGCAAAGGGATCTGAACAGGCTGGACCACCAGGTAGGATGAGGTTCAATGAAGCCAAATACCAGATCCTGCACCTGGGGCACAACAACCTTATGCAGTGGTACAGACTAGGAGAAGTCTGGTTGGAAAACTGCCTGGAGCAGAAGGACCCGGGGGTGCTGNGCCTCATTGCTCTCTATAACTACCTGAGGGGAGGTTGTAGAGAGGAGGGTGCTGTCCTCTTCTCCCAAGTGACAGGGGACAGGACAAGAGGGAATGGCCTCAAGCTCCGCCAGGGGAGATTTAGGCTGGACATCAGAAAAAAAATTTTCCACGGAAAGGGTCATTGGACACTGGAACAGGCTGCCCAGGGAGGTGGCTGATTCACCTTCCCTGGAGGTGTTTTTTTAAAAGACAGGTGGATGAGGTGCTGAGGGGCATGGTTTAGTGATTGATAGGAACGGTTGGACTCGATGATCTTGTGGGTCTTTTCCAACCTACTGATTCTGTGATTCGGTGGTTCCAGAGGCAGGAGATGTCAGAGAAGCTAGAGGAGATTTTATGTATGCTTTTCAAAAATGCTGACATCTCCTCTGCCTGCAGGAACATCTCCCACAGGAACTACAGGTCTAGGTACTAATTTATTTTTGTTTCCCCACAATGATTCAGACCCCCTCCTTCATTTATAAACTTATTTGTTACCTAAAAAAATAAGTGATGTAGCCAGACTTACCTAACGTCCATGCAAAGTAATACTTTGGTTTTGCTGCCTGTGTTACAACATACAGGTAACCAAGTCTTGACAAGAAGGGTGTTTTATCAAGAAATTCATTATCAATAATATACGCCATAGGAAAGTTCTTGGTAAGTGTCAAGAATAAAATGAGAGAAGCTAGTGTGATACACAGCTTGTACATCACTGCTCCCTAAAAAGCACAAACAATGAAACGTTCATTAGAAATGCTTGCTTAAAGGAAAAAAACAAAAGGCAGCACTCATGACAAAAAAAATGCACTTCAAGAAGCAATAAGGTCAGCAGTGACAAAGTTGATAGTAACTAATTTAGAAGAGGTAACATAGAAAAGCCATAGTCAAAGCTTTGGTTTAATTTCACGGTATTGTAGAACAGTTTGGGTTGGAAGAGACCTACAATGTAAAGGGGAAATAATCCCTATACAGACTGCCTTCTCCTGGAACTAAATTCCAGATTCCTCCTGGAAGCCAAAAGCATCAGTATTCAGTACAATAGTAGGTATCATTGCCCAGATATCATCCAGAGGACTTGCTAAAATTACTTGTTTAAAAAGTGTACATCTTATACACTATGCATAACTTGTCATAACATAGCGTATCTGCTATCTCATACTGCTTTCTATTACCACTCGCTATCTTTCTCTATACTGTTATCGACAATATGTCAGTAGGCAGCAGCTCAATTTCAAATACACATTCGAATTAAATTTTCCTTGATAAAGTTATAATTAAAAAGGAAAATCTGGCAACAGGTACCATGTAAAAATTGAATTATGTTCCCAAGGACTAATAGAAGTATAACATATTATTGAAACAGTGCATTTTTTGATCCCAAGTATTCTTTTTATCTCACACAATATGGCCCTTATTTTGACCTCAGTCAGACTGCTGTAAGTCAGAAGAAACACTGCTGTAGTCAGTAGAAATACAACCATGTGCAACAGCAATCAAGTATGTAGAGGCACATACTCAATTCCAGAGGAGACATTCCACAGTCACAAACCTAAGGTCATTCAGTGTCACCTTAGAGAGGACTCTGGTTCTCACACTATGCTATCCTGTCTTACAAGAAGGAAATTTTATAAGGTGTTAAGTAATACTTAAAAATAAATAAAATTAGTGCTAATTGTATGTGAAAAAATGACCTCCAAGTAATCTTAAAGTGTGAGATTCTCTTGCAAAGTACATGGACAAGCTACAGCTTCTGATTAGCCATGACTCGTGTACTCTAAAATCTCCTGCACTATGGGGATTTGACTTTTTTTCCTGATATTTCCTCTTCTGTTTGGAGATGAGCTGCAACTCATCATTGTCCCAGCCTGCAGACCGCTCCCATCCCTGCACAAAGGACATTCATTAATGAATTACTTGTTTTGCAAGCCAAATGCATTTGGGGAATTCAAGAGAAAGACACTAGCCCCTTCACCCCTGACCTTGTGATAAAAACAGCAGCCACTTCTTTCACAGAAAAAAACCCCCATCTAAAACATTTACTGGGAAGGTAGTCCAAAAATGTTTTTTCTTCTTCATTTTTAATTACAAGAATCATGTACAAAGTTGTACTGTCCTGCCCTTTGCAATACATCTTTGTCATTTTAAAACTTACAGTTGGAGAAGGATCAGGAAGTCTGTCATAACCCTTCTGCTTCCAGTTCACTTCTAATAGTTTTATGTGCACATGCCTCCCTTCAATGAAGGCTATATAATCTTTGTAATTGCTGCAAGGCCCAGCTATGATGCTCATAAAATTGAGGAGATAGCTTAAATACTCCAGTAAAGAAGGTCTTGTCCTGTGAAAATCATAAACACACATACATACAGACAAAAAAAACACAAAACAAGGTAAAACACAGCAAATTCTTTCATGAATGCTTTTTGGTGTATTGCCTGCCTCAGCCCCCAGCTGTCTCCTACCACCCTCCCACAGGCTGAAATATCATTAGGTCTCTTCTGGAGATGAAGCACAGTCTCTATTATATCCCAGTGATTTCTGGCCGATGGTAGTCACAACAAGGGCAACACGGAAGTGCTTCAGCTTCAGGTTAATGAGTGCTACTGATTTGAAAAGTCATCATCTTATTATTAGAAACATTTTAGTTAAAAACAGTCATAAATTTAAATACCTACTCTCAAAAAAAATAGACATGTGCATTTTGAACATGCTAACAGTATCAGAAGAGAGAAGTTTGTAACTGGTTTTGGACATCTCTGTAGTATGTCAGGGACCAGTAAAGGCTGGCAGATGACAAGTGCAGCGCAATACCTTGTGTTGTTATGTAAGCCACAGAGGAGGGGGCTTTAAGACTAGGGCTCTCAGACCTGAAAGGAGCTCTAACCTTCCCTTCAATTTAGCCTTTTGGAAAATGGTAAGTGTGGTGTGAGACAGAAAGAGAATGAATGAGGCACTCTGTCCTACTGTGTAAATAAAGGAAGTAATTGCCTGTATCACATCATTAACAGGAAAAAGAACTACAGGGAAAAGACACACAAATCAAAAGACAGCTGAAGATGAAAGTCAAAGTCCATCATGTTCATTGTTTCTGTTTTGCAAATGTATATCTCAAAATTTCCTTCACAGGTTTTACATCAGATGTAAAATAAAGATACACTGTCCTTGTTACAGTAGTAACAGAGTAGCAGGTAAGAACAAGCCTCTCACTGTTAGAGTAACCTATAAATTGTTGGGCTTGTTTAATTTATGTGGCAGAAAACACCACCAACAAAATTCTGCAGTGAGATACAATGCATTCCATGAATGTGCTAATAGCCACAATCCAAATAAACAAGGAGTCCCTAGATGAGAACAGAAATTAGGGCATAGTACTAAAGTCCAAGACACAGATGGACACGCAGAAACCAAAACCCACATAAAATTCTTTCAGATCAAAACATAATTTTCTAGCAGAAAAACTAAGCAACAGTTAAACATTTGCTGCTGCCTACTTTTATTCTGAAGTGGAACTAGTTTGAATAAACAGTTAGCTTAGCCAGGATTTTCTGCATCCACCCTGCTGGTTATTGTAGATGTTAGTGCCTGAATGATATGTTCTCTGGTGAAAGCATTTCACAGAAAGATGCAGCAAACAATTTAGGGTAAGGTTCATCTTTCTGTTCTGCAAAATCATGTCCATGATTTGGGCTTCTGAGCTCTAGTAAGATTAAAAATAAAGACATTAGTTTCAATTTAGATTCTGTACGTGGGTGGGGAGACATGAGCAATGCACAAAGGAATTTAGAGAGGATGAGCGAGAAACAAAACTATAGCAAGAACAAGAGGGAAGACAAAAGGCTGTATTAACAAAGGGGATCTAAAACTCTTCAGTTATTACTTGTTTGCCACCAATACTTGAGCTATTGGCATGTTCTTTTCTCTTACGTGCTCATTTACAGTACAAGGAAGGGGGGGGAAGCTTGTTTGGTGAGAATTTGAATAGAATTAATCATATGGTCACAAGGGCCTAGTGCCGTTAAACATTACGCTGTGAGCTTTAAAAATAGACACAAAGCAAACACAGCAAAAGTTATATGAGCGTCTGTACAGGATTTTTGCTTTTTAAGAAAATACTCCCTTCTTACTTTTAGAAGCTTAAAGGCAGATTTTCTGATGGCTGAATTTTCTGCCTTGGAAATGAAGGAAATAATCTCCTCGGTCTTAAATAAACACTTTATGGTGAAAAGCAATTATGGTTCCAAGACTAACTCTGTAACACTAATTATTCTAAAAAATAAATAAATAAATAAAGTGCATCCTGCACTGATATTGAGAGATAAAGTAGAAAAAAAATGAAGTTGCTTACACGCTCAACACACTATCTCCCTCTGAAAAATGAGAAGACTAGTTACATCACATGAAGGACTAGGAGTATTTACCTCATGGAGTGAGATAGGAAAAACACAACTTCAGTGCCCAAAAATTATGGCAAAAAAAAGAAGCAGTACTTGAAATGTCAGAATCAAACAAAAACAGATTTTTACCATGCAGTGGTTTGCTGACAGAGGAAGAGTATTCTACTTGGAGAAAAAACATATCAGATAAGATGAAGACAACAACCAGACGGTCCACACAGTACAGTCTTAGCCTAAATATAAAAGAGTTGATTTCAGGAAAGACTAGTTTTGTTACATGTGGAGTATATATTTAAGGAAAATGAAATGTTGCCAAGTACTTCACTACTTTCCAGACCAGCACAGGGTGATAAGGCCAAATTACTGGACTGAAGAAATAAGGAATAGAGCAGAAAAGCTATGTTTGTGTAAGGAAGGCGCTGACAGCAGCAGTGCAAAACAAAACTGCTCAAGCAAATAAAAATATCAGGTAGAACTTTTGGCTTATCACAGACTGGGAAGCAAGGAACACTTACATAACTAGTCAAATAAATTGGTCCTGATCTTGCAAAGGAACAAAAACAAACAAACCTGAACCCTAAATTTCTTTGGATGAAATTGAAGACAAATCACTAGGAGAATGAAATTCTTACTTTACAGCAAGCCGATTTTGCTCAGCAGTGAGTTCCTCAGCTTGTCGCCCTATTCCTAGTGAGAAAGAAAATTCACATTAGATCTTAGAAGCCAAACAGTAAAAGGCATCCCCAAAGCCTTATGTTTGCATCCCATAGATAACTTTCTAAAGCCGTAAGCTTTAAGGTTCCTCTGTCACAGGGAGTTGTAATATGGCTCAGCTTTCAGGTTGAGTACATTTATCTTCTATGCTACCTTCCCCCATGCTCACCCTTGCTACACTTTGAGGAAGAGCAGTCAAAGTATTCCCACACACACTATACAACTCACAATGGCACCTACTGGCAGCAACCCCCAGCAGCCTCTGCTAACAGTCCTGGGCTGGAAAAACCTGTTCCCAGAAGCCACTGGCTCATTTAAGCACAAGCCTCCTGCTGGCTCCTTGGTGAGAAATGGAGCATTTCACAGCAGGAGGAGCAGGCAGTGGAAGAGAAATGGGCTCTCTCTCTCAGGGAAACAGAAGCACCACTGGTGTGAACAAGCAGCCTGGCTGCCTGCTGCTGGAGCAAGCCTAAATACACATATCAGTAATAACCTGGAATTGCACATCATCCAGACTGGAAGGGCAACCTCCTGTTGTGTGCACAAGACCTCTGGGGCCAGAAGTAGTGTACAGACTTGCTGTCCAAGAAAAACAATGGAGAAATCTTGTATGATGGCCAGTGCATAAACAGATGTTGTTTATAGCAAATACCTCAAAATTTCACCCTGAAGCTTTACCTTCATATACTGTGAGGATTCCCACTGGCTTCAGCAGAACAGCTCACCATGGGATAAGTCACAGGACTTGATGCTGAGCATGTATATATACATCTTCACAAGATATGGGGCTTGGTTTAATTAACGCTACTGTTCCAAAACTACTGGCCATGATTACCGATACACACACTCAAGACCCATTAGTGCTGGTAAGCCACTCATTTCTATTCTCTCTCTGCTATTTCAGTTTGTAAATACTGAGAAGACATGAGTTCCAGGAAAACAATTAAGCACTTATTTACTTAAAGGGCTGGGCATTTTCTTTGACTGTTTCCATTTATGGACAGCTGCATTAAATTTTTACAGACAGAGATTTGTCACTAATGCCTGAGCTATAATCTGCTTCTATCTGATCAACTGCTCCATATATGGATATTCGCAATATGTATGAGTCTTTTCCACCATCACTAATCTGTTGGATTTCTGGTTTGCTTAAAATGCTTCTGCCTCTGTGGCTATCTTTTCCTTTCTTTTGGTTCATTTACTTTCAATATCCTAGGTGTGCATCACCACCACTGTGGCTCGCAGCAATACCTGAGAACCAAGCCAGCTAGCTTCGATAACAGAAGCAGAGAAGGACCAGTAACAAGAATGTCAATGACAGCACCAATTAGCTGAGCTTAAACCACACCCATTATAACCTGCTAAAAGCAGCTGACTCACTTGTATAAATCTGACTTGTAAACAAAGCCAAGACCCTGCAGTCTGTGGTGTGGCCATCACCTAAATCCTAGATCATAACAACTCTATAGCAGGCTACTTAGTCACTCACAGCTTATAATGCAACGGGCTTCAGACCATCAGAAATTCATGCTGCAAAATCAGTAGACATGAGCGATAGCAGTACTGATGACAAATGACATTCCTAACCTTTGCACTGTACAAGACACAGGCATTTTACTGGGAAACAATAGTGCTCTGTCACAGCACAGCACAATACTGAAGACAATGTTATTTTGTTTGCAATTGTGCTTTTCCCTGCACTGGAAAAAGTGGAGTACACTATCACTGAATATTAATTCATTAATGATTGAAGCTATGTATTAAGCATAAGTCTTGATTTTTGAAAATCAAGAACAGCTTCAGAGAGCTTAATGAATATGCACTGTAGTATCTGAACAGCAGATAGTAGTACTAACTAAAATCCAAATTAGGCCCCAAGGAAGTAGAGCATCCAAAAAGAAAAACAGTTGTCTTCATTAATACAAAGACAGTTTTATCCTGGAAAACCAACGAAAACTTAAAAGATTCTCATTTTCCTCCACAAAGAATTATTCTTCTTCATTTGGAACTACTTGCTGAACTACATTAATCCATTCTGTAACACAACCACCAATTGCACTGAAATAAAAAGCCTCCCTTCAGGAAGAGATTCCTCTTCTTACCATCATGTAACTGGCATGCAAGTGTTGTTATCTTCTGTGTAATTATCATCAAAGGACTATAACAAAGACAGAAACAACAGTTACAAGTCTTGTAATACAAATTATTCCCAGCATTTTTACTGAATGTCTCTATTGCCTTAAAAGGCATAACTGTATTAGCAACAAGTGGAAAACATCCAATTAAAACTGAAGGAGGAACTCAGGCATAGACAATTGCCTGGGTTCAAAACAATGCCACAGTAACTTGCACTGGAATTTTTAATTGCTAAATGCACACAAAGCCTTAGTTTATGTCTTCCCAGCGCTGCAAATTGTAATTCAGAAGAAAACACACTACTAGGAAATACCAGCTTCTGCAGTTCACTGGGCTCTCTTTCATTCAAATGCCAAACACAAACTCTATATGATGCAATACTAGAATACCGCAATGCTGCTGGAACATAACTCTGGCTCTTCTGTCACTCTCCTATTGTCTGTCTTCTCAATGCCCTAAAGAAATGTCAGCTCTGCAGACACACATAGTTATTTCCCAACATGAATAGCTCTATCAATTAGGACTGCATGCAAATACAAGAATAGCTATTAGCACAGCAGTTTCCCGCTTGCTTCTTGGCCATGCAACTGCCTTGTGGACAGCTTGTCCAAGATGCACTACCCAAATGGGAGTGGCTGGGCATGTGGAATCTGGAACTTCCCCAAAACATGAGCTAGCTGTATCTGAGCCACACTTACAGTCTACAACCACCCAGCAGCTTCAGGGCCAGCCAACCAAGCAAGCGTAAGAATAACCACTACATTCAACAGGGCTGCTTATACTTCCCACAAGCAGCTTTACAGTGCTTTTAGCACTGTAGGCATATCTGAGCTGCTGTCACTAAAGAACGGCAAAAAATAGGCAAAACTCAGGTAGGTGGTATTAGGATCTGCTGCCCTTGAGGGTAAAAGAATCAGTCAGGAAGAACATGTTCAGAGGAGCATAAGAAATAAGTGGGGGGAAACCATGGGTACAATCAATCCATCAAGGCAGGTGCTTCAGGGTTAATTGTGGTCCAAATGTAGCTTCTAAGGGCCAGTGCTGAGCATCTGTAATCAGGAAGCATCCATGGCAGGCAAAGTGAGGGATGAGCATTTGCTTACACTGCCTCTCCCTATCTCTGTCACCGACAACACCAGCACAGGGTGCCCAGATCTCCCACTGCCCACAAGACCAACATAGACACAACAGCCAGAAGGTTGTAATGGGTGATGAAGATACATCACTGTTTTCAAAGCATTAACTGTGATGATTGTAGGTAAAGCCAGTTCCACAGAAGAGATTTGTATTTGCTGAGAAACAATATAATAGATTGTTTCTTGATTTGGTAATAAGTTATCAACATAAACTGTACAGAGGTTTCTGCTTGAACAAAAATGATGTCTTCAATATGGAAATTAAAACCTGAGTTTGTATACATGATTACTCCAAATTTTAAACATTGTAATATTTTTTTTCTGGAATCCAATGAAAGAAAAAAAGCTGAACACTTTTTTTGCTTTGAGCCCTGTCTTTGTCCAACCAATTTCTCAAGGTAAGAAAAAAAGGCAAAAGCTATATTAAATTATATCTATCTAAAATAAGAGTTAAATATTCATGTTCTGCAGAGATTGTCAAGAGATTCTGAATCACCTTTGACTAAAATTGACCTGGTTACAATCAAATGTAAATCCACTAAGATAAACTGCAATCTGATGACAAGTCAAAGAGATTTTCAATATAACTAACACACTGAGCACGGTAAATGCAAGAATACTGGCAAAAGACATTCTTTCATCATAAATTCTTTCATTGGTTTGGGGTTTTTTAATTCTAAATGTGTCTGTCTTTTTCAAGAATCCACATGTAATGTGGATGGAAAAATGCACATTTTCTACCCAAAACCCAAGAGCATGCAATATCAGCCAATTCTTAATCAGAAACAATTTTTATGGTTTCAGCAGTCTCTATTTGAAATGTCAGTAAAAAAACCTCACACATAAAATCCAAAACAAGCTCAAAAATACACAGATCTAAAAAACAACCATCACAAAAGGTTTGTACAGCAGCTCTTCTTGAGTCACTTAGACCTAAGTAATGGACAAATTTATCAATGACTTTTCACATTCCAGATAATTTCAATATTGTGAAAGAATCCTAACTTCTATTTCACCTTTCAAGAAAAGTTATTTATAAGCTTGTTTTCACAATTATCTTCAACACCCTATTTCTCAAAGTAGATTTTCCCATTCAGACAAAACTCAGCTTTGCTTTCAAAGATGCATAAATACCAATTCTTTAAGCATATAAAAAAGCAGATTTTTTAATCTTTAAAACAGACAGGCTGCCAGTGAACCACCAGTTCTACCAGTGAACCACCAGTGAACACTAAGACTTGTCACAAAGTAGTTCAATTTAACAAATACGTTTCTTACAGCAAGCACCTTATGTCAGTACTGAAGTAGGTGACTTTAAAACTCCAGCTCAGAGCCAAAACTGTATGCCTTTAAGTGCCTAAACTTAGATACTTGTCTTAGAAAATCCGACCTCCTCCAGTGTAAGCCAGGGAGAACCAAAATGCAAACAATCCTGATGTGCTGATTAACTAAGCGAAACAGAAATGCAGCCTGTAATCAAGTCATGCAATGTATAAACACAGAGAAGAGAGACATTCTCTTCCCCCCCCCGAAGAGGGGGGAGGCCTCTTGGGTGGACTATAGGAGGGAAGTGAGATCGTGTAGGGAAAAAATCAGAGGGGCTAAGGCTCAACTAGAATTCAGGTTGGCAAAGACCATGAAGGATAATAAGAAATCTTTCTACAAATATATAAATAACAAAAGGAGAACTAGGGAGACCATACAGTCCCTTTTGGACACAGAGGGAACAACAGTGACAGGGGATGAGGAGAAGGCTGA
>WAAB01016976.1:63443-78132 GCA_013389865.1 Piaya cayana | reverse complement strand
TGATACAAGCCAAGATGCCATTGGCCTTCTTGGCCACCTGGGCACACTGCTGGCTCATGTTCAGCCGGCTGTCGACCAACACCCCCAGGTCCCTCTCCTCCTGGCAGCTCTCCAAACAGACCTCACCCAGTCTGTAGCTCTGCATAGGGTTGTTGTGCCCCAGGTGCAGGACCCGGCATTTGGCCGTGTTAAACCTCATGCCGTTAGACTCAGCCCAGCGGTCCAGTCTGTTCAGATCCCTTTGCAGAACCTCCCTACCTTCCAGCAGATCCACACTTCATGGACTCCTTCATGCCAGTCCTGATGTCAGTCCCAAGAAACTACTTTTGTATTTGAGGGCTGACCTTGCCTTAATTTCCTTTTTCTCCTCATCTGCACATCACTACAGAAATATTACTAAGACAGAGAGATAGATGACACCCAGTTGTTGTAGGAAAATAACATCCAGGGAAACACATGCAACTTACATACTGCTGCTAGGACACAATGTTTTGATGATTTTCCTTCTTCCCACCGTCTGTATGAAGAATTTACAACATCTTTCTTAGCTGATCTTACAGAGAAATGTGGGACTCTTGCTTTTTTTTTTAGCATGGTTATAACGTACATTTTTGACATAGAAGGATGGTATTTTACTACAGTTTCCCAAGGGTATCAATTAGCTTCCTTTCTTTCATTTACACTTTCCTGGTAGGCAGGAGTGACACTTGGTCACACTGACAAATATATATCACTATTAGGGCTCTGAAATCCACAAATAGCACTGCTCTCCTCAACAAAGCAATGCAAGGAATAAATATGGGCTTCAGCTCAAGGAAATGCAGTGTAACACAGCTGCAAATTTAAATCATAATATCACAGAATCATAGACTGGCTTGGGTTGCAAGGGACCTCAAAGATCACCTAGTCCAACCCGCCCTGCAATAAACAGAGACACATTCAACCAGAGCAGGTTGCTCAGAGACGTCTCTAAGCTAACCCTGAATGTTCCCAGGGATAATGTATCAACCACCTCTCCGGGCAACCTGTTCCAGTGTTTCACCACTCTCATCATAAAAAAAAGTCTTCTTATGTCTAGTCTAAACCTACCCCTTCTTAGTTTGTCCTGTTGCTACAGGCCCTACTAAAAAGTTCATCTCCATCATTCTCATAGACCGTCTTTAAGTACTGAAATGCCACAATAATGTCTCCTTGGAGCTTTCTCATCTCCAGGCTGAACGACTCCAACTCTCTCAGTCTTTCTTCACAGAAGAGTTGTTCCATTCCTCATTTTCATAGCCCTCCTCTGGACTTGGTTCAACAAGACTTTCTTGTGCTGAGGGCTCTAGAGCTGAACACAGTTCTCCAGCTGGGTCTCACCAGAGTGAAGGGATGGGATCACTTCACTTGACCTCGGATATAGCCCAGGATACAATTGGCCTTCTGGACTGTGAACATACTTTATCAGCTCGTGTCCAGCTTTTCATTCACAAGTACCTGCACATCCTTCTCCACAGGGCTGATCTCAGCCTCTCCATCCCCCATCCTGTATTGATACCAAGTTGCCCTTGCACTTGACCTTAAACATCATGAAGCTCGCACAGGCTCACTTCTCAAGTTTGTCCAGGTCTCTCTAGCTGGTATCTGCTCAGGAGTGCCTGCTTACTTGCTGGGGGTGCACTCAATGCCACTGTCAATGTTATTGAAGAAGATATTACACAGGACTGGTGCAATTATGGACCACTTGGGTGAACACTTGTTACTGATCTCCACTGGTACATTTACGTTTTGACCACTATATGTACACAGATTACTTTTCTGCTTCCTCATCCAGACCTGCAAGCAATACAGCTCAAAACTGATGCTGCATCACCTTAAGGAATCCACAGATAAAAAAGATCAGTTAAAGCCAGATCAAAGATCCACTGCTAAAGGCAGTAACTTTTCAGTCTTGCTTGTAGTGTTTCAGAAATGCCATTTCTCTGCAAAAGCCGGGTTACTGAACTAGAAAATTCATCAAACTGTTTCTTCCAATTAGTCATCATAACATGCAGAATGAGTTTTAGTGCCTCTCAGCATTCCGTACAGGTTAGCACAGGTTTCCAAAGATCATTTTGAAGTAGCAAGACTGGAGGGAAGATCAGGTAGGTCATTGTCATTAAAAACACTTTCATTGAATTTGCCAAAGTGAAACTGCTGATTTTTCATTAAAACACCTTTTCCTACATTCAAGACTGCTTCACAACTAGATCTTGAAGCATCTATTCCTTTTGTTATTGTACTTTTTGTTCAAATTTGAGTAAGAGGAGAACAGATATAGTCATATTCTATTCACAATCTTTAGTAGGAAGAAAATGTACCACTTTTATTCCTGACTGAAACCTTGTTGATAGAGGTTTTGAATGCATACACAAGTTACAAAAACAACAATTTTTTTGAATACAAACAAAATACATTGCAAATCAAGCTGAAAAAAGTTTTACTAGAAACTCTGCATGAAAAACTATTCAGCACACAAATGAAGCTGATTATTAACTGCTCACTAGGATAACGAGAAGGGAAGTAAAAAATTATATTTGGGATCTCCATCTCAGGGCAGGACAGAGAGGAGCAGACATTTAGTAGCGAAGTATTAGCACCAGCACTTTTGGGCATTTATCTAGACAACTTACTGAAAATCTTCAGTCTAAGCAGCATCAGCATAAAAGGTTAAGAGGAAAAGCTTTGGAAAAACTGATAAAAGACTATTGTAAATGACAGCCTAGCCAAGGTAAAACAAGGGGAAAATAAAGCACGTGGATTCAAATATCCAAAGGGAAGAAACATCAAAGTAAGAATAAACATTTTTTTAAATAGTAAGTTTGCTATTTTGAACAAAGAAACAACATTAAAAAAAGAACTTTTATTATGATNCTATATATCCTATATTGTGATCCTACAGAGCTGTTGTCACAACATTTCTAACTAATAGGGCCGTGTTAAAAAATTATTTTTAAAATAATGAACATTTAAATGCTGCATTGTTAATAACATTAAATAATTATTTTCATTAAATGCTGGAACACTGGCAGGCCCTTGAAAACATTGACACATTTTTCCACTTCACACAGGCACATCCAAAACACTGAGAAACACAACCTAAGGGTGTTTTATGCAACCTTTCAGAGTAAAAGTTTTGGGTAGTTTTTTTCCTCTGTTTCAGCCTCCCCACTGACACACCAGAGGTAGAGAGTCTTACAGCAACCACAACAACAGGATATATACCTTTCTTTATAGACCAGCGTGCTGTAAAGAGCAAACCAGCACATTCTATATATTGGAACAGAGTCTCTTCCCAGGAGATCCCATCCCCTGGCAGCTCTGTGGGAGAAACATGAGGACTGAAAGAAACCGTTAAGGTTTCTAAATGATCCATAGCTCTTTTCATTATGCGTTCTGTTATTAATACAGTGGCAGCATGATAAATACTGCGGATTCTCAGATAGATCTGCAGAATGAAGTGGCAGAAGAACTCCAGCCTGGCTGTATACGCAATTAAAATGAACAGGCTACCGAGACAGATGAAGTCCGTCCTGACCTTAACGATGTTGATGTTTACATATGAACTTTCCCAATCAGCTGCAGATAAGCAATGACAGACAATACTACAAATTAGTGAAGGTCAATAGAGCAGAAGGCAGCAGTTAGTCAATTACAAAAGCAAACCCTTTGCTAAGGCACGAAGTCCTGTGTTTTCTCAGTATAATCAACTGCCTGAGTCATGGAGTCTAATAAAATTGACCTGTTTTTCCTTTGTCTAATTGACTGATGCCTGGAATTGCATGAACTTTAGGTGGGTTAGGATTTAAGTCTTAATATCATGTAGCAAAATGCAGACATCTAATTAGTTTGTCTTCAGGTCTAATGGCTGCTTCTGCAACATGCAGTTCCATCCAACCATGACAAAATCTTTGCTTTGAAGGTGTTCACAAAGGCAAAATAAATTGTTTACAAGCTATGTATGAACTCCATCGGATGCTAGTAAACTTGCCACAGCAAAACAGTTCTTGTGTGAAGAACAAGGACTGAATTATAAACAAAAGTTAAAAATAAAACAAAACCTTTCCTCAAATGAGATGTATTCTTTCTGGCTGAGAGATGAAGAAAATAATTTAGATTTCTTGAAGTTGTATTTTTTGTGATTCATTCCCAGAATGTGTCATCCAAAATACTAAATAGACTTACAGATCTGGTTTTATCCCTTAGCTCTTTTGGTCATCCACATAACTTGTCAAGTCCTTTAAAAATCTTCACACTACTTCAAGATTTTCATGGGGTGGTTTGCACACATTTCCTCTGTATGTTGAGCTTAATTTAAAATGGCCTTCAGATGAGATGTCTCAAAGCTTGCTCCCTAGGGATAAGTAGCTGCAACTGCTGTTGCTGCTTCATGGCTCCTCCTTTAGTCTAGATATTTGTGGTTTTAGCTGATCTCAGACATCATTGCTGAGCTCTAAGTGAAATAAAGTTAGACACTGATCTCAAGCGCTATGTGACACTTGGATTTTCAAAGGAATCCAAGGACACTCAACTTATTGCAAGAGCTGGTGCTTAACAAGACCTCAACTCAACCCAAAACCTTGGTAGTTTTCAGCCGAGACTCTGAGTAAAGAAGTAGTTAAACATGAAAAGCCCTTATGTTTAGTTTTACTAAATGCTCTATGGCCCACTTCCCATCAAACTATACTCACTAATGTTAGAAACTAGAAAATAGCTGTAAAACTCCACTACTTCATTTGAAGTGTAAGAAGACAGATATCTTTAAAAATAATTATTAAAAAATATAAAAATTGAGCCAAACTCCTAAAATATACTTTCAGTGTTTGAGGAAGTTCATGACAGGCACCATTGTCAGGAGTAGTCAACTTACATAAATATTTCCATTCTGCTGGGAAATTGATTATATGATAACTACAATGAAAACTACAATGAAAACTAAGTAAACTTTAGAAGCCTACATTTAGCCACAAATTAAAACAAAAGACTAGTATAAATTACTTTTAGCAGCATTAGTGCTCAAAATTATGAAAATCCCTTGGGGTCAAAGTCTAAAGTTTTGTTTCATTGGAAGATGGTACTTTTGCACTAGACAGGTTGTTAACAATCATGTGGCCAAAATTTGTAAAGGTAAAAAAAAATCCAGCTTCATTTATTAGTAAACATTAACTGTGTTTAAATTCCTTCCCAAGGAGGGAATAACATTTTTTTTGTGATACTACAGTCACTTCCAATGTGTAAAATTTTACATCAAATAAAGCTACGTTCAAGAAAATGCCCTAACATACCCTTGCTTTGCCCACCACAGTGTTTGTCTCATTGTCCAAAGAGCCATGACAAAGATACACTGTGAGGGTCAAGAGAAGAAGAGAAACAAGTGTTTTCACATGTCATCTGTGCCTTGAGGTTTAAAGTTGGTTAGTTCCAGAAAGGCAGCTCAGGGGGTGCTGAGGTTTTCACTGACATCACTGAATAGACACAAAAACTACCTCCAAAAGACTTTGGCCAATATCTACACCTCTATGTCTAAATACTCTGAGCCCTGTGCGTACTGGTTGTGTGTCCACCACAGCTGTCTTGGGCACATTTAGACCTCACCAGTTGTGCTTATACTGGAGAACAGAAGGCTTGTCAACAGTTTTTCTGGAGTATATGTCCAGCACTAGAGCTTCCTCACAAAGGGAAGGAGAAACAAACCTAACCTAAGCCCTGCCGTGCACCAATATTTAGATGAATAAATAAAATGGGGTGGACGAGGTGCTGAGGGGCATGGTTTAGTGTTTGATAGGAATGGTTGGACTCTATGATCCGGTGGGTCTCTTCCAACCTGGTAATTCTATGATTCTATTCTATAACTGAGGGACAGGGTTTAAGTGAGGAGACAAAAGTGCATCAACATGACCTTATAAACCCACCCACACATCTCCTATCATACAGTTAACAAATCTGGAGCCAGCTATTGTAATTTATAGTGCAGTAAGCACTCTATGGAAAATTATGATCTTATAAAATGCCAGTTAACTCACATGAAGGCCAGAGAGGTCCCAAATGAGATCTTCCTGAAGAGCAATTTTAAAACATAACAGATTATAGAAAACAGATGCCAGGGCAGTACACAATTGTATGTTACCATTTTAGTTTAAGATTCCGTCTTATGAACCATAAAATGTTGAACTGTCATATTGAGATATGAGGTCTTTGGAGCAAAGAAAATTGATCTTTTAAAATAATGTTACTAGAAAGTGGTTAGCACAGTAAGGCAAAGGAAAGAACTAATTTACATGCAATTAAACTCCAGAGACTTGGAGGAGTAATTCTCAAGTCTGCCCCACCATAAACTGGGCATATAAAAGTAAGAGAAAGGATCTTTTAATTTTTTAGTGAGGAAAACTGATGCTCTGTTTCTTAGCACTTCATCAGACAAAAGCCAAAGGACAGACATTTTAATGCCGACGTTCAGAGAGGTAGGTCAGCAGTTGCCTTAATTTGGGAAGAGGGTATGTCAAGAGATACACCAGGGAGGTTAGAATGAAATTCCTAGCATAAAGTTGATGTTGAAAATCAAGGGAAAGGCAACAGAGGAATTTGAAACCCAAAACAGCCCTGAAGGGATGTCTGTGGTATCTCATGCTTTTGTGAAGTGCAAACTATGTTTGCAATTTGTGAGAATTACAGTCTTTACATTGCTAAATTGCAGCTTGAGTGAAAAAAAAACCTCTAGCAAGACTACAGACGTGATTTCTGTTACACAGGAAGACAGAAGTCTATTAACAGAACAGGGAAAGGCACTGGTAAAAGCTACAGTTTTTAATGCTGGAATTAGTTTGCTACATTTTTTTTTTTTCTTCCCTGAGTACTTTTGCAGGGACAAGCTTAAAGACTAATATGACCAACACTGCTCCATAGAGCAATTGCAGCTGACTGGAAAGCTCAGGACTTAAAAAGCATGATCACAAGATGCTAACATTGGAATCATGTTTAAAGATTTCTGCTCTACACTGCCTGTTGTCTGAAGAACACGTATCACCAAGAACCACATCTCATCATCAAAAAATACTATTAGCCCACAGCATTACCTGAAATCTTTTTGCTCATATCATTAACTAAAAATCATGCACAACCATTTAGCGTTTGAGATTTAAGCGTTAAAATATATTGGCATATTTTGGCTTACCCCATACTTCTAGGTTTTATTTGCTGAAGTTGAATATGACCTGTTGTCTGGTATTAATGCTTTAAACTTAATTTCCTTAGAAGAAACCAAAAGCTCTAGGAAGCCTGAATTACTGACATTCTTGCTAGAAGTGTCATTACATTTCAATGTGATCACATCTGCTTTCCTGAAATCGTGCCATACTGCTCCCTGCAGCTGTAAGAACCGATGACCTACGTGTCACAGCATCATAGCTCCTGTGTCACTTTTTATTAAAACAGATCCAAGGAATACTGAAATAAAAACACGTCACAATGCTTCCCTGTGTCAATGTGCACTGTGTGCTATTCAATGTAAAATCTCTGGCATTACAGAGCATCATTAAAATATATTTTGTCAAATTGAGTAGATTTATTTAAAACCTATTATATCCTTGAAGGCACACTACAAAAGACAAGTACTACACATAATTATTTCTATTCCTAGCAAAAGTTGCCAAGCAGAAATTATTGGCCTGTTTAAAAATAGCAAGCTGTTATTATAACTCTAAGTAAAGGGGAAATAGCATACAGTGGCATTTCAACCAATTACCTTAGATGTGTAGTAGTATCATAAAATCATAGAATATCTCAAGTTAGAACAGACCCACAAGGATCATTGAGTCCTACTCCCTGCTCCTCATAGCACTACCTAAAACTAACCACATGTCTAAGAGCATTACGCAGATGCTCCTTTAGCTCTGACAGGCTTGGTGCCATGACCACTTCTCTGTGAAGCCTTTTCCAGTGACCAGCTGTCCTCTCTGGGAAGAACATTTCCTAAGGTCCAATTTGAACTTCCCCTGATAGAGCTTCTTTCCATGTCCTTGTGTCCTATAGGTGGTCAACACAAGTGGGGATCAGCACATCCGTCTCCACCGCACCCCTTGAGGAAGTTGTCGGCTGTAACCCTACAACCCTTCTCTTCTCCAAGCTAAAAAAAAACCAAGTGACCTTAGATACTTATAAGTCTTGGACTCAAGGCTCTTAATCACCTTGGTGACCCTCCTCTGGACATGCTCCAATTTGCTTGCTGTCCTTCCTATCCTGAGGTACACAAAACTGCACACAGTACTTGAGGTGTGGCCACATCACTGTAGGGTGGACAACTCTCAGCTTTGATCGCATGGTTATACTGTGCTTGATGCACTCTGGGACACAGGCAGCTCTGTTGGCTATGAGGACACATTTTTGGCTGATATTTAACTTGCCACCAACCTCAGATCTCTTTCCATGGGGCTGGTCTCCAGTCTCTCATACCCCAGTTTGTATATATAGTGAGTTTTATATAAATTGCATTGCACTGAGAATGTGTCCTTGATGCTTGAGGACCACAGCAGAGCTCACAGCCCTCACCCCCTATGGAGTCAGTGGCAGTGGCACTAAGCTGTAAAGACACTGCAAGGAGTACCAGAGGCAGCACCTTCCCAGCACTTCAGAGCACCCACTACTGTCTTGCTGGTCATGGGAAGGATTCTCACCCATTCTGCATCGCTGAGCAGAGTCCCTTCCCAGGAGTCCTCTGGGCCATTTTCACAGAATCATAGAATCACAGAATCACCAAGTTGGAAGAGACCCACTGGATCATCGAGTCCAGCCATTCCTACCAATCTCTAAACCATGCCCCTCAGCACCTCGTCCACCTGCACCTTAAACTCCTCCAGGGAAGGTGAATTAACCCCCTCCCTGGGCTGCCTCTGCCAGGGAGCAGTGACTCTTTCTGGGAAAAATTTTTTCCTAATGTCGAGCCTGAACAACCCCTGGTGGAGCTTGAGGCCATTCCCTCTTGTCCTTTCCCCTGTCATTTGGGAGATGAGCCCAGCTCTGTCCTTTCCACAACCTCCTTTCAGGTAGTTGTAGAGAGCAATGAGGTCTCCCCTCAGCCTCCTCTTCTCCATGATAAACACCCGTAGCTCTCTCAGCCGCTCCTCATAAGGCCTGTTCTCCAACCCCTTCACCACCTTTATTGCTCTTCTGTGGACTCACTCCAGAGCATCAACATCCTTCTTGTGCTGAGGGGCCCAGAACTGCACACAGGATTTTAGGAGCGGTCTCACCAGTGCTGAGTACAGAGGGAGAAGAACCTCCCTGGACCTGCTGGCCACACTGTTTCTGATCCAAGCCAAGATGCCCTTGGCCTTCTTGGCCACCTGGGCACACTGCTGGCTCATGCTCAGTCGCTGTCAACCAACACCCCCAGGTCCTTCTCCTCCAGGCAGTTTCCAGCCAGACAAGCATGAAGATGCTACAGGTACCCTAGGTCTGCAGTGAGGAAGGAATTTCCTTCCCCCGAGGCAGACAAGCACTGATCCCTGCTGGATATTTTCTTACTCAACCTCACTGAGCACAGTTCCTCACCACCACTTCTCCAGGTCATTTTGGCTAAGTGCCGGCCTGCTCTTCTTGAAGCACTAAAATGCCCTGGGTGCCCTGGACGTCTCACTATCTGCCACATTTTAGATGTTCCTGCATTAAATAAAAGTATTGTCTTATCCTTTACCTGCTTTCTATGTTGTGTGTACTGGTCTTAGCCTGAGAACCCTGTCCTACAGCTGTGCTGTCTTCAATGCGTGCACACTACATTGAGTTTATGCAGGGGTGGCTTCTGAGAAGATGCCAGAAGCTATCTTCAAGTCCAAAAGAGGCAATTCAAGCTGACTCCAAGATGCACTGGCCAAATCTGAGCCCACCAGCCACCCTCTGACAGCATATTTAAGAAAGGGGAAAAAACTACTGCCATAGCTATCCAGGTATTGCATCAAGATTTTGAATGTCACTGCAAATTAGAACTCATTTTCAGCTTTAGAATGTTGATGTAAATTTTACATGCTGCAGTGAAGTCCTTATGCTGACATATAAAACCACAGTGGTGGTGAGGGAGAAGTGAGAGGAACGGTCTCAAGCTGTACCTAAGAGTACAACAGCTGGAATTGCTGCAGGACAAAATCTAACCTGACCAAACAGCACAAATTAAACAGATAAATAGGAATGGCTCAATCGACCCATTAACTTTTCAAAAAGTCCTTTCAGGCATAAAACAAGCACATTAGCGTGTTTTGGCACCACAATGAAAATACAGAAATTAAGCAACCTTTTTAAACTATTCAGTGATTCTCAGATAACAGTCATTATTCTCTATATAACTTAGAATCATAGAATCATAGAATCACCAGGTTGGAAGAGACCCATCGGATCATCGAGTCCAACCATTCCTATCAAACACTAAACCATGTCCAACTTAAGATTCTACAGGCTGCATTCACAACAGGGGCATATTTGCACAACAAGGGTTTTTTTTAATAAATATGGAAATTAAACCGCAACAGGTGGCATTTACAATGCATTTCTTACATCAGCTACCAGAGTCTATTTTTCAAAGATACCGGATTTCTATTACAACTTTCCTGTGTGCCTGCTTAGATTATTTACACAAAGATGTTTACCTGTTCAGGAAGCAGAGGAACAGAGAGTGGAATATCTTCTTCTTCCCAATAGTTATTCCACACTCATGTGTAAAATTTTGTCACTGTCCTCTCTTTTAAAAGCCTGTTTGACCTGCCTGAGACCTGGAGCCTGCTGCTACTCTGGGCAAGTGACCATCTACTTGGTCCCATTTTCAAACAAAGCATCTATGACAGCTTCAGAAGTGATACACACAAAGCTTGTTCAGGGTTCAACCCTACTGCACCTCCTGCTATCCTACAGGACAGAACTTATTAATAATACAACATCAGCATTAAGACTATAATGCATTTTACATAGGATGCTTTGGTTCCAACATGATTTCTTCATTGACTTGTTGGCCAGCATGGCACTTGCTTCCATCTTACCTGAATTATTCATGAGACATTCCCCTGCAGAAATCATCAGCTTAACTGGAAGAATCACTCAACAGAACTCTCCTGCCATATTTTAATTTTTCCCCTTTATTAAACTCCAATGTAAATCGAAAGAGTGCACTTTTTCCTCAAGAAAGAAATAGTGTATGAAGCATTTACTCATGAACATCTTTTACCTGCCAAACATTAGAAACAGCACCATGGACTAATATGTGGGAAATCTGTTGTGTAGAATACAAAGTTCTAAAAAAAATAACTGAATAAATACAAGGAGGTAGATTTGTATAACATTTAAATACAATTATCATTTGGTGCAAGTAACTACTTGCCAAGCCTTTGCTTCTAGGAACTAGTCGTTTTCTCAAAATAAAGGAACTAATATGATTGTACCTTCAGATACCTTCCAAAAGGGACAAAATGCAGCTGCTGCCATTGAGTAGACACACTTGATACAATTACTTCAGGATGCTGATGTTTTGTGGTGAAAGCTGAGGATATATATAAGGTAAAAATAGGTTTCCATCTTCAGTGTTTGCTCCAGTAACTCTGGAGGCAGAATATACTCAGTATTTTATAAGAGGGGGAAAAAAAAAACCCTAACTGTAAAACTTGCTGTGAATTCAACCCACATCCCAAAATTAAATCAAAAGCTTCACAAAGGTGAAGTTTATACTTCTGAAAAGGGCAGCCCAGGACCTTTTTTTCGTATTTCCACAGAATATAAAGATGGAGATTGAGTTAGTTATCTGAAAGGTTATAGCACTCACATTACAATTTTTCTGACTTGAAAGTGCAAAAAAGTCAGAGCAGATGCAAATTATAGGGTCTAAACTCTCTGACTGTGTAACTCATACCCCACTCCAATTCGATCCCTCCAACAGTTTCTGAATTTTAGAATTCCTAAATTCCTAAATTCCTAATTTTAGGAATTCTAAATTTTAGGAATTTTAGGGATTTAACTCCTGAATTTTACAGCCTTCTTAAAAAAAAACCCAGCAAAACATGAAACTCCTAGATCCCTGCCCCTAAACTTTGTTATCACTTTGAATTAGGTCTCACTTTCTCATATAAACACAGTGAAAACAACTGTAATTCAGATGGGTTTATATCTGAGGTAAACAATGCTGCCAGCTAATGAATTTTTCTTGATTTATTTCCAAATACACTTAACTTCCTCTTGATATAAACCCTCAGAAACTTAAAAGATGACATATCCAAAGGCAGAGGCTGCATCCATCCACAGATTCACTTTTATAGCAGAAATACCGTGTTACAACAATTTTGAGCTACACAATAGACATGCCCCTTTCCCTCTGTCTTTGAAGTGAAATGTGCCTCCAGAGACAGAGAGAATGAACTGTTCTTCTGTTGCCTTTAACAAAAGGGCTGCAATTTCTCTTGCATCTTGGGAAGGGCACATGAGTGAGCACCTCCTGTTACCTGCTCCAAGGCAAGGTGTAAAATCTGCTCCTTAAAAGTTCACTTTAATATTTTGTCCTTTATCATTGGACAAATATTATTTTTTTTCCATTTCAGCTAACCCCCTGGTGAACAGTAACTGCAACATAAACTGATGTTCACACTACGTTCCCCTTCCTCATATCAAAAGCTCATAATGCCCCAACAGTGCCAGAACAGCTCTGAAAAATATTCGCAACTCCGCAGTGACAATGGGGTCAAAAAGGAAACACAACTGCTGACTGCAGGGGTGATTTAGTTTTGTAGCTAGAGGTGCAAGTTCAGCCTGTGTGGCTTTAAAATGTGAAACTCTCACTGATTACAGGGAGAGCAGCGACACAAATCCGAGAGGGGAGAACTGCTCTCTGTCTGGGGGGAGGCATGTAAGCAAAGCCAAGCAGAACAAGAACCCCACAACTCTTTCAAGATCAACTAGATATCATATTTTGTCACTACAAATGCCCACTCAAAACAAAAAAGAGAAAGAAAATGTCTTCAAATAAGGCAAGGGTCACAAATTATTAGTGTTTGGGGGTTTTTTTTGTTAATATCTGACTACCAGTTCTTTCCATTAACAAAACCATTATAGATACTATTCAGAACGAAAGAGAATGACCAGTAAGATTCCAGTTCTTCATAACTCTACTATATACAAATGGAAAAAAAAAAAGAAACTAAAAAGTGTAAAAATCCCTCCCTTATAGACACTCTTATGGAATAGTAAAATCCACATAACCTTTCCAGGGAAAATGTCATAAATAATCTTTTAAATTAAACTTAGTATTTCTCACATTTACCTGTACATTTGATGGTACATTTGCCATACACAAGTATATCCAGCACTGACTAAAGATATTCAGTCTAATCCCAACACTGAAAAGAACAAGGAACTTGATTTTTGTGTGAAGTTAAAAACCCTCAGAGGACTACTTCAAGTATAATAAAGTACCATAAGTTGATAAATTAATATGCACAGTATCACTTTTTCCTCATTATCTTCTGTTAATAATTATGGAATAGATTCAGATGTGATGCAAATGACCTCAAATCTGCAAAAGCCTAATCACAACCAGTATATGACCCGTTCTCCAACACATCCTTTTAAAAATGTATTAAAAATATTTTGAATGCCCACTAGAAATTTACTATTGCTTTCATCTTCGTGTCTGTTCTATATATGTTACCCTTTTGGAAACAAAAGTAAAAAAAAAATCAGCTAGAAATGCAGACTTTTTTTAAAATGGAAATTTAATTTTATTTTTGAAACTTATTAAAAAGATAGTGATAACTTATAATTTCTTATGTATTTGTTAAACACGATTTATTTTTACATGCATGTGTATGAAAATGCTCTATACATTATTAAATTGCTGAATATCTTATATTGCTCTGTTTCACTAACTCATAGAGGATTACGTATGCCTGGATGAGCTATAAATTATTTCTATAAACCCCTTGACATACATCTTTATTGGGAGTAAATCACAGCATTCATGCCCAAAAGACTCTTTCACACACTAGATAAAAGCCCCAGTATCAGTTCAGCTATAAAAGCTAAAATATGCTACCTGTCCTAACAAACACAGTAGGTCACGGAATCACATATGGTTTGTTACAGATACTGAGGGTTTTAATTACTTACATGGGTAGAAAAAAACTGTTCAAAGCTACTTCTAGTTGTGCATCTGCTGTATCTTACATTCACCAATATAAGCCAAAACTGTGCTGCAAGCATTGCTGCCCCATAAGCACAGCAATTGTTCTGTTGCTTAAGGATAAAATTGCTTTCTCACGCAAAAAAACAGGTAACATCTTCGAGACAAATGTAAAGGCATTCAAAGGAAACTTTAGTGCATCTTAAATCAGTAAAACAAAAGAGGTCTCCTATGATACATTCCATGAGCAAGTCAAACTGTTAGGAAACAGTCACATCTGGCCTGGACAGGCACACACTCTCCTGGATGGAAAACTGGTCGGCTGGAGGGCCCAGAGAGTGGTGGGAAATGGAGTTAAATCCAGCTGGAGGCCAGTGACAAGTGGGGTCCCCCAGGGCTCAGTGCTGGGTCCAGCCCTGTTCAATGTCTTCATCAATGACCTGGATGAAGGCATTGAGTGCACCCTTAGCAAGTTTGCAGATGACGCTAAGCTGGGTGGAAGTGTCGATCTGCTGGAGGGTAGGGAGGCTC